>PVJA010031758.1:0-24628 GCA_004027025.1 Myocastor coypus
AAAAAAAAAAAAAAAAAAAAAAAAAAAAAAAAAAAAAAAAAAAAAAAAAAAAAAAAAGAAAACTTAATAGACACTAGTAGCCCACAGTGATGGACCAAGTACTCAGGCAATTCTTCAGAGAGATGGCTACAGAGAAAATGGCAAAGTGAAGGAGCAAAATGCAATCTCAGACCCCAGTCCACCCAGACCAAATCCAGGAGACATAGCAGAGAAGAAATTGGAAGTCACACATGTGAAATCGCTGAAGTGGTTAAAGCTAAAGTAAAGAAATAGCTCCCAACGGGAATAGAGGAACTCAGATCAGAAATAATCTCTCAGGTTAAAAAAAAGGAAAAAAAAAAAAAGAAGAAATGATAATCCTAATGAAATAACTGCTGAGCATATGTAAAGAAGATACCAATTATAAAAATACAGGAGCATAGAAAAATGATGGAAACTGTGATCGAACAGTATAACAAAGAAGTGGAATGCATGAAACAGATTAAAATATTTTTAAAAATATATTTCCTTCAAAAATCGAGTATTGGAAAACACTCAGAGTCTTCCATGAATAATACTGGCTGTTATATGCATCAACGGTAGAACCAAGCTGGTTCAGGTACACATTTCTTAAATGTTGTTTAACTGTTCAGCTGTTTCCAAAAACATGACATTTTTATTCAGATACACAAAATTGTTTACTATGCATGTTGAGTTATGGAACAGGTGTATATAATATGCTGACTACAAGAACAGGTGTATATAATATGCTGACTACAAGAACAGATGTATATAATATGCTGACTATGGGTACAAACTGGTTTCAGTTAAATCCTGATTCTGTAATACAATTTATTTTTCTTTTTTACGTGTTTAGTACAGGTCCTATAGGGTTTACAAGGTCTCATTACATAGATCGCTCTCGCAGTGATTCTCCTGTTTTGAGCCTCCCAAGCGCTGGGATTGCAGGTGCAGGTTCCCATGCCTGGTCTCAATCACCATCTCAGTGCACCCTGGGGGTGGAGCTAGCACTACACTGCAATACAATCTTGAAACATCATTTCCCCTGCTTTTTTTTTTTTTTTTTTTTTTTCACAAAAGGAAATCTGGTTTCCTCTTGTGGAAAAAAAGCACAAGAAGTGGAAGAAGTGCACTTTCTTCTACTTGAACCCACACAGGTTAGACAAATAAAAAATATATACCGAAGCAGTTTGTTACATCATCGATGATCGTTAAAGCTGTGTCTGTGTTCTGTAGCTTCTACATAATGAAAGATATCCTCAATGAGTTGGCCTGTGTCATGCCAAAGGAGTGTTTTCACTGACGTCCTAGTTGTCCTGACAACATGACCTCTAGTCTGTGCATACTCCTCTAACTAATTCTACTTTTGTTCCTGCTCAGGAATCATTCACTGAGGAGGTGGACAGAATCGCACTTCTTCCTTATAGGATGGGGTTCCTCTAAAATTATAGTTAAGATTGTTTCTCTATCTTCCTGTATTATAATCTTCCGTGATAATCAGTGACCTCAACCCCAACCACCACCGGAAGCCCCAAGCCTCTGGTATCCACAGCCGAGAGACTATGAATTTCCCCTGGCTCAATCCCCGTGGTTCCATCGCTCTTCTTTCTCTTTTGCTCTCAGCTCTGAGTTCACATTCTGTCACCAGGAGACACCTCAGCGTGCCCCCTGATTTTTCTGAAAACAGAGAAAGCACAGAGCTTCCTGAATTCCAGGGTCTTTGGAATCACCTGGAATCTATTACAGTGCAGCTTGGCCGACTCTTGCCCGGGCGTCTGCTTTGATAAGTCTGTGGGAAGCACCCAGAGTCTCTATCTCCTTACTTCCAGGAATGTTATATGTTATTGGCTTTGGGACGACACCTTGAGAATCGCTCTTCTAATATAAATCTACTTCCCTTACAGAATCCTGTTGCTACAAGTGCTTCTCAAACGGTGGCAGCTCTTTTATTCCCTATGTACAAGGTTAGTTTAAGAAGTTATGAGCATTTGCTTTGCTCCTATAACCATCTCCCTACACCTCCTCCCTCTTTGCCCAAATATCTCTGAGAACTACTGAGTTATGCCCCTTGCCATGGATTTTTGCTGAAGCTTTCCAGTGAGCTTTCTTTTTCTTCATTTCGTCACTGAACAAATTTAATGTTTAGCCACTTATCTTCCTCTCTTTCTTTCCCTTCCTTCCTTCCTTCCTTCCTTTCTTTCTTTCTTTCTTTCTTTTCTCTCTCTCTCTTTCTTTCTCTTCCTTCCTTCCTTCCTTCCTTTCTCTTCCTTTCTCTCTCTCTCTCTCTCTCTTTCTTTATTTCTTTCTTTCTGTACAGGATCTCACTGCACAGCACAGACCTGTAGTGAGTCTCCTGTCTACACCTTTCCCAGCCCTGGGGTCACAGGCATGAGCCACCACTCCTGGACTCAGTTGCTGGCTTAGCATACCCCAGGGGTGGGGTCAGCAAGGCATATGGTGCCAAGGATCAAACACCAGTCCCCGTACTTGTCTAAACAGGCTCTTAGTCTGCTGAACTATCTTGCCAGCTCTTCCTTCTACTTTTCAACACTCTTGATATGTTCTCCATTTATGTGACCTAAGTTCCTATCTCTCTTTCCGCATTGCCCTGTCTCTGTTATCTGCCTCCTCACATTCATGAGGTCCTGTACCTCACAAATCTCCTCCGTTCTTTAAGAAAATCTTCAAATATTTTACTCCCACCCAAAATAGTAGGGGGACAATCTTACCTGTATATAACTCTGCATATATTGAACTTAAACCCAATACAGTTATAAAATCGTAATGAAACAAAACAAATTGTGCATAACCCCACTGCCAGCTTCCTTAAATGTATAATGTTCACATAGTACAAAGTAGTGCAATCATAATACCATTCATAAAATTGGTGAGGAGTAGCTTTGTAGGGACGGAGTAAAAGGTCCAACTCCAGGAAACAGGCAGAACACAATAGTAGCTGCAAGTGTGAATTTTGAATTGAAATGTGTCTGGACTTAAACCTGTCTTAACTTTTGTAAAGCAAGTGGCCTGGGAAAGGTACCTACAACTTTTTTTTTTAACCTTTGTCACCTACCCAAGAAAATAAGGGAGAGAGAGAGAGAGAGAGAGAGAGAGAGAGAGAGAGAGAGAGAGAGAGAGAGAGAGAGAGAGAGAAAAGAATAGGTTTTATTTATCTGTGTAATTTTGGCATTATGAAATAAAAATAAATAAATAAATTAGTGAAGTCTGGCTTGCTCGGAAAGTAAGCATTAGCTATTCATGATGTCGCTGTGCTGTTCATCCTGTCACTCACCTCTTCATCTTCACCAGAGCAAATACAACTTTGCGACATCAAATTTAAAGTTAAGTCCTCCCCCAACTCTTGAGCTCCCAGTACTGAGTTCTGTAAACAGTGTGTGAGAATCTGGATGTGTGCTCCCAGTAGGGACCAAAGCGGTTAGCAGGGACAACTTTGCACCATGCCCAGAGGTTCTGTAGACCTAAAGAAAGCTGGTGCAGTTGGCATTTCAGGAGCATGCTCTGGGGCACCTCCAGGCTTCCTTTTCCTGGAAGTGTGAAACGGCTTCCAAGCCAAGCCATTCCCTTTTCCCTGCCCTCAAATAAATGGCTCAACTGAAAACATTTCAGAGGAAGCAGCAATACACTAGCAAAGCTGACTTTCTGAGGCAGTAAATTCTGGTTTCCTTAACAACCTTTAACAGCACTATTCACAAAACATAGTCTAGTCATTATGGAAAGAGCTCATGACAGGTGCAAGAAGCTCTGCTTTCTTTCTTTCTTTCTTTCTTTCTTTCTTTCTTTTCTGCAAGGATTTATTTCATTATGAGCAGTCAGATAATTTTTCCAGTCAATTAATGAATGACACAGTAAATAGGGAAGGAAGGAGTTGAGGGCAGCTAAGGCAAGAATAGTTTAAAAATTGTATCAGTCAGAAAATGAAAACAAAACACCAAGGGACACATGTCCAGTAGAGTGGCAAAGGGTCACCACTGGGGAATTCCCATTAGTAATGGCAAGAGGAAGACTAATGGTAATGATTACTGATAGTGGCCATCTGCTTACTAATGGCCACTCCCCATCTGTCTGCAAGGCTAGGGAACCATAAACATCTAATTGTTGCTATGCCTAATGTCTTCATTAAAAAGCCCTTGCCTATTTCTTAGTACTCTGTGAGCAAACAGTTTCAGTAAAGGTTATTTTTAAAAAATGAGCTCATTCTGGACAGTTTGCTAAGCAGTGAATTTTCTTCTCGAAGATAACTTTTTTTTTTTAAAGTTGCTAGTTGGTTGGTTATGATATGAAAAAAAAAACCCTGCAAAATAAAAATGCTTCCTTCAGAGACAAAATGAAAAGTGGGATAACTGTTTTCCCTCAAATAAGACAGGATTCAGGTGGGAGCCCAGTGAAACACTCCTGTATCCAGAAGAAATCATTTTGAAAGTAAGAGAAAATTTTAACAGAAAATGGGAGAAAGATATGTTTCCTCTAAACCATAAGCTGATTATAATACATATAAAAATTTAATTTTCTATTATGATTTTGTATTATAAAAGGGTCCTAAATACATTATAAAATTGGGCAATAGCTAGGACACTAGTATTTTTGAAGATGTTCATTTATCACAGGATAATTGCCACAATAAAATCTTGATATCCTTAAGGGCCGGAGAGGTAACTCAGTGGACTAGGTGCCGGCTTAGGCAAGCGCAGGGACTGGAGTTCAATCCCAGCACCACATGCTATGCTGGCCACCAAGATCAGGAGTGGTGGTGCATGATGGTAAATCCAGCACTGGGGTGGCTGAGGTGGGAGGATTATTTAGAGTTTGAGAGCAGCCTGGGTTACAAAGTGAGCTCAAGGACAACCTGAACTGCATGGTGAGACTCTGTCTTAAACATACCAAATATTGACCTTTCTTGGTCATTCCGACTTTGTGGGACAACAGAAGTTGCACAGTGACAGGCTGTGGGAGGAAGTTAGTGAACACACACAACAGTAACTTAGGAACTTATCTCTCCACTGAATGACACTCTATACTAGCAGTCACTGTATTTCTGGTGACAAATCATAGAGGTACTCAGAAAAAGGGACTCCCAAGAAATGCTTAAGAAGGTAGCAAGAGCAATGAGAGAAGTGTATGCACAGGGAGAGGGAATAACTCTTCTATAATTTTGTTACTTTAATAAGAAATCACAATGAAACAGTTTCAAAACATATTAGTAGGACAGCCATAATAATTAATACAATGCATATCGTTGTCTTCATAGCAGCTGTTCAGAGCAAAAGATGCCTACATGGTAACATTTTTTTTTTTTTTGAGACAGGGTCTCACTATGCAGTTCAGGCTGGCATTGAGCTCACTTTTGTAGCCCAGGCTGGTCTCGAACTCACACCGATCCTCCTGCCTCAGCCTCCCAAGTGCTGGGATTACAGGCGTGCGCCACCACGCCCGGCTCATGGTAACATTTCTTAACACTGGTGGTACAAATATTTCTTCTCCTTGAGCTAAGAGAAAGTGGATGTATGCATAGCCCAGTATTTCATAATATTAGTGGGTTATTAGCAGAACAGGCATCGTCGGAAGCTATTGACTTGAGCCTTTTACAGCTCAGCATGTTTATCTGGCTTTACATTTTATGCCTTGTGCTTAAACTTTTCTGCTGGATGGTTAAGACTAAGTTGAAGCAAGAACTATATAACAAAACAAGTAACTTTTATATTTGACCAGGTCAGTCACAACCCCTCAGGATTTACCCTGAAACAATAAACAGCATTTTGTAGAACTGTTGTCAGTGTTAGCCACTTGGATGAGTCATGGCCATTGCTTGATCAGTTTGCTCTCTGTGAAAGCCTGAGAAAATGTTTTCCTTCTACGTGACTCTCTTTAGGCACACTATACATCATTGATTCCATTCCTCTGTAGCCCCATAGTCTCCTTAAACAGAAAACTTGAAACACCACTGAGTTATAGGGTATTACAGTATAACTTCTCTTATGTCCTGAGTCCTCACTAATTTTGAAGGGCAAGGGTCAAAATTTTGGCTATCTTGAAGTCCTTCTTTTTCTCTACTTTTTTGATCTGTAAGCTTAAGTTGTTAAGCCTCAAGAATAGAAGCTTAGTGATACTACTACTGTATAACATAGGTACTTGAGTTTAACTTCACTATCTATCTGAATATCAAATGCCTGAGACTTAACATGGTACTGGTATTTTCCATCAGTCATTGGCATTCTAATAAATTCTGATAGAATGTGATAAAAAAAAGTTGCAAAATTTTACGTAATGATTCAGAAATCTAACCATGTACAAAATTGTAGCAGGTCAATCCTATGACATTTTTCCTTGACTCTTATTCTCTTTTATTACCCGTTTTTGCTTTATATTTTTTAAAACACACATTTTCCTGGGAGTACAGTAACAATTGAAATAACGTTAGAAGCTGCACATATCTAAAAGACCAGAATGACAGGCATTCCAAGCATAGTTTTAGTATTACACATTGCTTTCCTAAGTGTCAAAAATTTTCAGAGATTCTTATGACCATTGTCTAATTCATTCTGTGTATATAAGTGCATGGTTTTGCCCCTGCCATGTTTCCTAATTTTTTTGCTTGCTCCCTTTTGGTGGTTTAACCCTTAAGCTCTTGATTTCCATTCAGCTGTGTTATGCATTTCCATTTTTATGTCTTCTTTTGAGTTCTTACACTAGGAAGACGATATGATATTTACACATGTAGATCTGGTTTATTTCACTCAAGATTATATCTTCAAGATACAGCTACTTATAGATGAAGTCTTATGCTGTATCATTCTTCATAGCTGAGTAATACTCCAGTGTATAAAAACAACACTTTTTCAACCATTCTGCAGACGATGGGTGTTTTGATTGTTTCCAAGATTTGACTATCACAAATTGTGCTGATATAAACATAGGACCACAAAAAATCACTATGATATGGTGTTTTTAGTTCTTCTGAGAAAATTTCCAGTAAGGAGATAATTGGATTGAATGGGACTTCCAGTCCTAGTTTTTCAAAAGTCTCCTCACTAATTCCATAAAAGTTGTACCAGTCTGCATTCCCACTAACAGTAGAGAAGTGCTCCGTTTCCTCCACGGCCTTTCCAACATTTATTGTTGGTTGATGTTTTAATGATAGCCATTCTTTCTGGGACGAGATGGTATCTAAGTGTTGTTAAAATTTGCATTTCACAGATGGCTAGAAATGTGGAACATTTCTTCACATATTTATAAGATTGTAGTGTTTCTCCTTCTAAGAAATGTGTGTTCACTGAGATGCCCATTTCTGGATTGGGTCTTTGAATTTTTTTGTCCTAATTTTTAATTCTTTATAAATTCTAGATAGAAGATATTTGTCTGAGTGCTTATTAGTTAATCTTTTCTTCTAGTTTTGCGGGTTCTCTTTTCACTTCGTTGCTAATTTCTCTTGACATGCAAAAACTTCTCAGCAAGAGGTGGTCCCAGTTGTTCACTCTTTCAAGTGTTTCACATGCATTTTGATTTTTGTCCATGAACTCCTGATGTCTTCAAGATTTCCGCCTACATTCTCTTCCAGGAGACTTAGTGTTTATGTTTTAATATTTAGATCTTTAATTCATTTGACTTTAGTAGAGTGCATGGTGATAAGCCTGGGTCAATTTTTAGTTTTTCGCATGTAGAGATCCAGTTTCTTAAGCACCATTTTTTGAAGAGGCTATCATTCCTCCAGTAAACATGCTTGGACCCTTTGTCAAAGATAAGGTGGATGATTGTGTTTGTATTTTGTTCTGTACCTTCTAATCTATTCCATTGACTCTTGGGTCTTTTTTGTTTGTTTGTTTTCCAATACCATGTCGATTTTATCACTCTAGCTTTGTAGAATAATTTTCAGTCAGGAATTGTAATACCTGCTGCCTTTTCTTTGATGCCCAGAATTGTCTTTGCTATTCCACCTCTTTTCTGGTTTCAAATATACTTTAGGAATGATTTCTCCAGGTCTGTGAGGTATGTTGATAGTATTTTGATAGGAATTACATTAAATTTGTATAACAATTTTGGGAATACGACCATCTTCACAGTATTGGTTTATCCTATCCAGCAGCAGGGAATATCTTTCCATTTTCTTAAATCCTCTACTCTCTCTCTCTCTCTCTCTCTCTCTTTTGAGAGTACTGTAGTTTTCATTGAATAGATTTTTTATGACTTTAGTCAGATTAATTCCTAAGTATTTCATTGCCTGCAATGTTATTATAAAATGTATTGTTTATCTAATTTCTCTCCCAGTGTGTTTGTTATCAGTGTAGAGGAATGTTATTCACTTGTGTGTGTGAACTTTGTATCCTGCCATGCTATTGAATTTGCATATTAATTCTAGTAGCTTCTTGGCGGAGTTTTTTGGGTCTTCCAAGTAGAGTATCATTTCATTTACATATAATTATAGCCTAACTTTTACTTTACCTATTCTTATTCCATTTATTTCTCTCTCATGTCTAATGGCTCTAGTTAATGATTCGAGGACTATATTGAAAAGGAGTGGTGATAGAGGACATCCTTGTCCTGTGCCACTTCTGAGAGTAGAAGACTTCAGTTTTTCAACATTTAAAATTATGTTAGCTATTGGATTGTCATAGATGGCTTTTATTAAATTGAGGTAGAGGCCATCTATTCTAATTTTCTGTAGTACCTTGAGCATGAATGATTACTTCATTTTGTCAAAAGCCTTTTCTGTATGAATTGAGAGGATCATGTGGTTTTTAGATTTGGTTCTATTGATATAATGTATTATATTTATGGATTTGTGTATGTCGAACAATGCTTGCATTCCTGGGATGAATCCTACCTGACTGTGATGTATAATCTTCTTAATGACTTGCTGTATTTTATTTGTGAGGATTTTATTGAGGGTTTTTGCATCTATGTTCATGAGAGAGATTGATCTATAATTCTCTTTTTTAGTTGTGTCTTCCTCTGATTTTATTATTATAGTAATACTTGCCTCCAGGAATGATTTTGGGAGCATTGCTTCCTTTACAGTTTCACTGAAGAGTTTGAGGAGTATTGGGTTTGCATCATCGGTAAATGTCTTGTAGAATTCAGCAGTGAATCCATCAGGAACTGGAATTTTCCTCATTTGTAGGTTTTTTATTGCAATTGGAATTCCATTGGCTGTTATTGGGTTATTTAGGTTTCTTATATCTTCTTGGTTCAGTTTTGGTAAATTGTACTTTTCTAGGAATCTGTCCATTTCATCTGTGTCTTCAATTCTGTGAGACTAAAGATGCTCAAAGTAGCTATTAATGATCTTCTGAATCTCTGCTGGGTCTGTGGCAATTTCAGTTTTCATTCATTATTGCTTGAAGTTGGGGTCTGTTTGTTTGTTTGTTTGTTTGTTTTCTGTTTTTTCTGATGAGGTTACCTAGGGGCTTATCAATTTTATTTAATCTTTCAAAGAACCAGATTTTTAATTCATTAATTATTTTTATTGTTTTCTTTGTCTCAGTTGAATTAATTTCTGACCTAATCTTTATAATTTCCTCCCATCTGTGGGCTTTGGGTTTTATTTGCTCTTCTTTTTTATTTGATTTAGGTGCAGCATTAGAATATTTATTTGTTCCCATTCTGTTCACTTAATATGTGAGTTGAGAGCTATAAAATTCCCTCTAAGAATTTTTTTTCATTGTATCTCATAAATTACGGGAAGTTCTGTTTGAATTTTCATTAAATTGTAGATATCACTTAATTTCAGGTTTAATTTTATCTGTAACCCACTGGTTGCTGAGGAGGTTGTTGTTTAATTTCCATGTATTTTTGGAGTTCTTGTGATTACTTTTGTCATTTATTTCCAGTTTCATTGCACTGTGGTCAGATAATATATATGGAATAATTTCTGTTTTCTAGCATATACTTAAAGTGTGACCTATGAACTAGTATGTGGTCCATTTTTGAAATGTCCAACATGTAGCTGATAAAAATCAAGTGCACTCAGAAGTGGCTGGGTGGAACACTGCATTTCCACTAAGTCCAGTTGTTCAAAGTTCTGGTTCAGACCTGCTACTTCTTTGCTAATATTGTTCTGCTTGGCTTATCTTTTGGGGGTAAAGGTATGTAAAGGACTCCTGTTAAGATTGTGGTGTTGGATACTAGATCTTTCATGTCTATTAGAATTTGTCTTATATAGCTTGGTGCTCCTGTGTTGGGTGTACACATATTTAAGATTGTTACCTCTTTGTCTTGAATTTTTCCCCTAACCCTTATGCAGTGACCTTTATTTCATCTGATCAAACTTGGTTTGAAGTTCAGACTGTCTGCAAACAGGATTGCTACCCCTGCTTTTTCCTAGGGGCTAGGGGATGTACTATTGTTTTCCATCCTTTGACTTTCCGCCTGTGAATTTCTTTATGAGTTGAGTGTGTTTCATATATACAACATATTTTGAAGTATTTTGCTTCCTATTCCATGGTGCAGGTCTATTTCCTTTAATTGGAGAATTAAGTGCATTTACAGTGATGGTTAAAACTGAAATATATTAACATGATCAACATGCTTTTCCCCCTACTATCATTAACCCCTTTTCTCCTGTGTTTAGCTGGTCGCCCTATTTGGTGGTTTCTTTCTATTCTCATTCATGGAATTTGGGTCATTTCGTTGCCTTTCTTAAATATATTTAAGAAGTCTGTGTAGAGTTGGCTTTGACATCATGAAAATCTTTAGTTATCCTTTGTCATAGAAGTATTTCACTTTTCCCTCATACTTGAAAGAGAGTTTTGCAGCGTATAGTAGTGATGGGCTGGAATTCATTTTCATGGAGTGCCTGAAGCACTCTACTCCACAGTCTTCTTGATTTCATGGGTTTTGAAGAGAAATCTCCTGTTATTCTGATGGGTTTACCATTAAATGTTATCTATTTCTTTTCTCTATTGCCTTTTAGTATATTATTCTTCTGCTAGGTTTCTGACATCTTGATTATTGTCTATCTGGGTGTGTTTTTAGTTGGCTTGATGTTATTTGAAGTTTTATATGCTTCATTTACGTGAATGATAGATTTATTTGAGAAGTTTTATGGTACTACTTCTTCCCATATTGTTTTTATATCATTTTATACTGACTCTTTCTTTCTCACTGATGCCTGTTAGTCTCAGTTGTTCATCTTTGCATTGTCTTATAGATGCTGAATTTTTTCTTGTACCCTCGTTGTTCTGAAGAAATCTTTTCTTATCTTTTCACTAGTTACAACTGTTTCTTCAAGATCTGAAACTCTTATCTTCACTGTCATTCATCCAGTGTTGCTAGCTTGTGATCAAGATTTTATTTTCCTGTACATGTTTTTGAACCTGCTTCACGTGGTCTACTTCTTTCCTATATTGCTCATTCAAGGGTTCCATCAGTGTTCCATTCTCTTCTAATTTTTCATCAATGTCTTTTTTAGAAGCATTTATTAAGTCTTTCATTATAGTTATCCTTTCTTTTTCTACTTCAGAGATTATTTTTGATCTGATTTCCTCTCTACCTTTCTGCAGTTGCTCCTTTAGTTCAGCTGCTATTAATTCAGAGATGTATTGTTTTACATCAGGGGTTATTTCTCATCTTATTTCCTCTATACTTTTCTGAAGCTGTCTTTTTACTTCAGCCACTATTAATTCAGAGATGTCTTTTTTTGGTTCAGATGTTATTTCTGATCTGAGTTCCTCTATACATTTCTGCATTTGTTTCTTTACTTCAGATGCTATTAATCCAGAGATTTTATCTGTGTTTTTCCCATTTTCTGCTATGCTAGTGTCTCCTGCATTTGTTCTGGGTGGGCTTGGGGCCTCAGATTGCTTTTTGTCCCTTCTCTTTGTCACTTGGTATAGCAGTGTCCTCTGACCTTTGATGTAGAACTTTGGTGAAGTTATGCTGTGAGCACCTACTGAAATTTCAGTCCAGTTCTACCACATTGGATCTTGTCCAGAAGGGCCAGCCTTGGTTTGGCTGTTGTGCTCAGCTTCTTACTACTGTAGGTCATGGAAATGAATGCACTGTGCTCCTCTCGTCAGATGTTCAGCTTGTGGAATAGCTGGGAGGGTCTGAGCTCCAGTGTTTCTGTAGGGAATTTTGCTACAAGGTTCCACAGGAGATGCCAGGGCTGGGTTCTGTGCAAGAAGAAAATTCAGGTGGTGCAGGGGCACAGGCTGAGAATTCCTCCCTCTGTGCCTGCCAGGCCTGGTTTCTGGTAGGAGAAGATGTTCCAGTTTTGCAAGGTGCCACAGACTGAGAGTTCCTACCTGTGCAGCCATCCATCTGGGCTCTGGTCGGGTAAGAAGTTCTGGAGGCATGGATGGCCACAGGCAGGAAGTTCCTACCTGCACTCCCACTGGTCTGGGCTGAAGAATCGAGAGGGAGTATTTTAAAGAAGTTGGATGGTAACATGACTTTTACATTTAATTCACCTTAAATTATGATAACCTTATATTAATTAGACACTTAATCATTGTTATTAATAAGAAATGTACTGTTCTCATCGCAATGGAGAGTACTGTATCTTCCCAGTTTTCTAATAAAGTAGCAGCTATTTTACAAGATTCCACCTCATCCCAGAAAGAATGGCTATCATAAAGATGTCAGCCAGTAACAAATTTAGGGGGTTGTGAAGAAAAAAGGACCCTTCTCTGTTGTTGGTGACGGTGCAGAGTGGTCCAATTGCTATGCAAATGAGTGGAGATTCCTCACAAAGCTGGGATTGGAGGACCCATTCAGTGCAGCTATTTCCCTCCTATATATTTTTTTTCCAGAAGAAATGAAAACATGAAAGCGCAGTGATGTATGTGCAGCCATGCTTATAGCAGCGCAGTTTGTCATAACTAAATCTTGGAAGCAACCCAAATGTTCATTAACTGAGGAATGGATGAAGAACATGTGATATTTTTACATATTAGATTGTTATTCAACTATAAAAAAGAACACATTTGAGGCTTTTATCAGTAAATGGATGCAACTAGAAAACATACTCTTTTTACTCTTTTTTTTTTTTTTTTTTTTTTTTTTTTTTTTTTTTTTTTTTTTTTTTGTGGGACCAGGATTTCAACTCATGACCTTGCACTTGCCAGGCAGGCATTTGTGCGACAGAGCTACCTCCCTGGCCCCTAGCTATATCCCCACCCCTTACAGACCATATTCTTAAGTGAACTAAATGCAAAATAGAACTCTGTCACTAATGTGAGAACGGGAAAGAGAAAATAAAATCTAAAAGGTATAACACATACTGGGAAAAGGAAATGAGTGTGCTCAAAAGCAAGAGTTGCTGAGTTAAAAAGAAGGACAGGAGAGTTGGGAGGGGGGGAAGAGTTCTCCCAATGCATGTAAGCGAGGTGGTTTGGTCAGCTCTACTGCAGGTTTCTTTTGTTCTACGGAAAATAGTTTTTAATGTGTAGTCTCTTTTCTTCATTTCCTTGTCCTTTTCCTCTTCTCAATTTCTTATATTTTTTCTTTGTTCTTCAAATTTTGTATCCATATATCTGGTAATGCGAACAACCAATTTCAGGACAACATTATGCATTACAACAAATTCTGTAAAATTCACATTATTTTGTTTAGTGAAATTGTGTACACTTGTAAATTTCTTATTTTAATACCATTTTGTACTCTTTTTGAAATGAAAATAAATTAGATTAAAGGGCCACAGATAAGCTGTTTTCCTCAGCAAAGAACTTTTCAAAAGTATTCACTATCATTCTTTCAAGATTTAAGGAGCTATCATCTTACCAATTAATACACCATAAGATAGAACTGGAAAGGAAAAAAGATATGCAAACACATTTTTTTTTTGGTGGGACTGGGGTTCAAACTCATGACCTTGCACTTGCTAGGCAGGCACTTGTGCCATGGAGCTATCTTCCCAGCCCCCATAAACACATTTTTAAAAGGAACTGATTGACGATGGTTCATCCATAAGGCTGACACTGACAACAGTTCTACAAAGCACTGCACATGGTTTCAACATAAATCCTGAGAGTATTTGACTGACCTTGGAAGATACAAAAGTTACATGTTCTGTTATACAGGTCTTGCTTTAACTTGCCCTTTACCACCCAGCAGAAAGGTCTAACCAGGAGGCACAAAAAGTAAAGCTAGATTAGCATGTCAAGCTGTATGTTGAGCTATAAAATGCTTAAATCAACAGCTCCTGGCATTACCAGTTCTGCCAATAACCCACTACAATAATGGAATATTGGACTATGTATACAACCACTTTTCCTTAGTCAATGAGAAGAAATTTTTGTGTCAATAATGATTAGAAAAAGCATCACGTCTGTATTCTACACTCTGAATAACTACTATAAAGAAAATAGTATGCATTGTATCAATTATTGAGAAGATACTACTAATCTGTTTTGAAACTGTCTCATGGTTATTTCTAATTAAAAGTAATAAAAAAGGAGAGAAATAAAAGGAACTGATTGTACTGTCAAGAAAAATGTATCTGAGCATTTTTCAGGAATACATTAGAGGGTTCCTAGAAATACACCCTCAACTGCTTTTCTTGATTCTTAGTTATAATAATGAGTAGATACTTCAGATTAAACAAGTGGTAAGTATGAATTTGGTAAAATTATATAAACTAAACAACCAAAATTGCATCCTAACATCACCCACCAGCATGTCACCTCTTCACAACTTGCCATTGACTTAATCCTTACAACTACTCCTGTACAAAGTTTATCACATTTCAGCTAGTAGCTCATATTTCAGTTTTTGTTATGCTTTTTATTATGCCAATGGACTACTTTGAATAAAACATCTTTTCTCAATGATATATTCAAGTATCCTTTTGTATCTTTATCATAGACTTTTCATTCCCAGTTTGTTTCGCTAGATTTTAGTTCTCAATAAGATATTTTTGGATTCTCAATAGGCTATTTCCAGATGGGATGTAATTTCTAATTTTTACTGTATTATTTTTAGTAATTATATATTTTCCATGTTTTGTTTCCAATTCTTTCTTTTTCCAAACAAATGCTTCTTATTTTGTTTTCTTCTCTCAACCTGTGAACTGTAGTTTGTTTAACTTTATTTTTCTTTCTTTTGTTCCTTTGATACTCGGAACTGAACTCAGGATCTTGTGCTTGCTCCATTGAGCTCTGTCCCCAGCCTTTGTACATTGTCTTAGTATTTATTTAGCACCTCTGAGGATACCACCTGCATCCCTGGACTCATATGATCACCATTTCCCTTACCGTGTTGACCCCCGCTGCTCTCTGTGCATGTTTCATTCTTCATTTGTCTATGTTTGATTGTATGTGCAAGTGAGTCCTCAGATGTCATAATTTCTACGTAGTGTCAATATGTATTTCGATTTCCTTATACAGTTGCCCTTCTTTGGCTTTTTGGTTCTGCATGGAAGTATGTTTTAGTACTGACGATGATGAGGCTTCCCTACATACTTTATCTTGTTTCTTTCTCTTTCTCTTTGTATATTTCACTACATAGATCAGACTCCTTCTGTTTTCAGCCTCCCAAGTGCTGGGATTATAGATGCATGACACCACACCCAGTCTCAATTGCTTCCTCAGCATGCCCCAGGAATGGGAGCAGCAAAGCTTATGAGGCTGGAATCAAACTCAGTTCATCATACTCTGCCTAAGCTCGCACTTTAGGTCACTGAGGTATCTGGATGGCTCTCTCTACCTGTCTGTTTTCTTTTTCTTTTTCTTTTTTAATTAGTACAGGGTTGGCCCGGCAGGATGGCTCAGTGGTCTAAAGCGCCTGCTTGGGAAAGCTTGGGCGGCTTCAGGGACCGCGGTTCGATCCCCGGCACCACATGCTGTGCCAGCCCTGCCTTCGGGACGGTCTGAGCCGGCCATAAAAATGAGTGAATAAACAAAGGTTCTGAAACAAGAAAAAAATAAAATAAAATAAAAAATTCTTTTAAAAAAATTAGTACAGGGTCTACAGGATCTCACTACATAGATTGGACTCATAGTGATCTACCTGTTTACAGCCTCTCAAGACCTGGAATTACTCCAGTGCACCATCACACCCAGTCTAAATTGCCAGTCTCACTGCAACCTGAGGGTGCGGCAGGCATAGCAGGCCTGCAGATCGAACCCTGACCCCAGTGTCTGCCTAAGCAGGAGCTTTAATCCATTGAGCTATTTGGCAGGCTTTCTTGTCTTTTCAGTTCCTCTATTTTTAAATTTGTAATAATTGTATATGGGAGGGCAAATTCCAAATGTTTGAAGGTTCCATAGACAGACCTGAAAATTATAACATTAAATTAAAAATGGCAGCCACCAAAAGAAAAGTGGAACATCAAATTATTCAAGTGAAGAGTCTTTAAATTAGCTCTTTGACAATGTTAGAGCCCTCCAATGGGTTCATACTCCTGTTTAAGAAAAAATCCTAATATTTAATGTAATAGTGCTCTGATTTTGACACTTTTTTTTTAAATCAGGGATTGAACTCAGAACCATACATTAACCAAGCTGGCACTTAAGCCACTGAGCTCTCTCCCAGCCCTCATATTGACAAAGTATTGCAATATTATTTTTCTGAGAAGGTCTTCCTTTTATCTGAGTTTGTCAAAATTTAACTTGACAGAGAAATAGAACTGAAAATTGTATATGGTTATTGCTGGCTATCGCAGTTTTCCTCCAGAAATGAAATGTCAAACTTGTATTTTCCTTTTGAAGTAAATGTTCTGTTTTCTCTATGTGATTTTAAAATTTTAACTTTCTTTGGTTTTTAGAATGATTGCATTTCCATGCCTATATGTATCTTAATTATTCTTTATCTTGTTTGGGGTTTTCTATGTACAAATCCTTGGTTGATATATTTAATTGTTTTGGGGAAATCATTGATCATTGTTCTTTGTAACAGTCCTCTGATTTATGTCTTTTCATCTATTATTCTAAGAATAAAATGCATATATTTTTACTGTCCCACCGTATTCCACATGTCCCTCTCTATGTTCTATCTTTTTAGTTTTAGAGTGATACCTGCAACCGTCTTTTAACTGGATTATCACCTCTTATACTTACCACACTATGTTGAATTACTAGTTTCAATTTTAATTTTATTTGAATTTATGAGATTTCCATCCTTCTAATTATATTACTCATCACTGACTTATAGTTTATATCTGGACCACCTTTTAATCTACTTTATCTAGGCTGTGTGTGTGTGTGTGTGTGTGTGTGTGTGTATGTGTGATATTGGGGCTCCAGCTCAGGACTCTAAACTTCCTAGGCAAGCACTTATTCCACTGAGCCATCATCTCTCAGCCCCTGAATTTACTTTTTGTTGCTCTTTTTGGAGAAGGAAGTCCATGCCTCATGGATTTAATGGAATGTCAGCTCTTATGCATGAAGAATTATCGACGGGTTGGAAGCATTTCCTTCCTATGCGATATTGACTTTCTATGTAAGCCTAAGCTTTATTATTTATGAGAACATGCTCCTGAGTGATAGGTTTGGGGAGTGTTTAGACAGAAATCATGGTCAAAACACTAGTGGTAATTTCTCTAGCCCTGTGCATCTACTCACAGCCCTCCTGTAATGCTGCATGTAACTGCTGTTTCCACATTTGGTTCCCTAGATTGCCCACTGCTCCCTGCTAGCATTAAAGAGTATCTATGGAGAACATCAGTGCAGAAGGCCCAACTGGATCTCAGGTTCCTTTCTCCGGAATCTTCGCCCCTCAACATCTTGTTGCCTTGGGAGCCTGAAGCTCCAGTGCTTGTAATTACAATTCCACATGATTTTACAATAGTAATTGTCCTACACGATCCACTCCTCTGCTTTGGTTTTGCCTCCTAGCTTCTTGCTTGTCACAACAGGTCTCCAAAGGAATAGAGGTAGAACTGTGTGAGTCCACTCAGTGCAGTTGTCTCTTGCAGCACCTGGGACACCCAAGTCCTTTCTTCCCTGTTTGCTTCCTGCAGACTTCTGAGAGCTTTGTTTTACTACGTTATTCAGCTGTTATACTCATTGTCAATGGGAACATTTGATTACAAAAGAATCTAATGTTGCCTGACTTTGATCCATGAATAAGAGAGAGCTCATAGCATGAATAATGATTTTACTCGTTATTTTTCTTTTTAAGTTATGACTGGCTCATCCTGCCCAGGGGGTAGGGCTGGCACAGCACGTGGTGCTCAGGATCGAGCTTGCCTAAGCAGGTGCTTTAGACCACTGAGCTATCTCTCCAGCCCCAATGATTTTACTCTAAATGGTCATAATCCCCAAAGGAAATTATGTGAGATGAAAAACATGTAAAATGTGACATGAGAAAAACAGGGAAATTTCTGCATCTCAGTAGCAATTGCAGTATTTTGATTGTGCCAGCAACAATTCAACTCTCCGGAAGAGCATCACAGTGAGACTCAGCGTGCACAAACAAACCCTTGATTGTTCTAAGCCAATATTATGAGAGAAAAGAAGACCCAGGATCAAGGCAATGTCAACTGCCAGAGGACATCACTCTATGTAGCATCCTAGAAAATTTATTTTGCAGAGGTGAAAACAAGGGGAATTATTTGGAGACACTGTTCTGTGTAATCAAGGTAGGTTTGGCAGGATAAATGTGATATCTACGTTTAAATAATTACGTTCAGAAAATAAGTATACACATATCTAATTCAAGTACTGCATTAGAAGTGGATTTGTACCATTAAAATGAAAGTACATGTGATTTAAAATGACAGATAAATGGAGATTTGGACCAGATGTTACGCAACAAAAATATTCACAATATATACAGAGTACGTGTAAGTTGTTACCAAGAATATTCTATGGATAATGAGATAGTGTGAGATATCCACTTGCGATAGAGAAACATATTTACTATGAAAGAAAAAAATTAAAATGTAAAATGTGTAAGGTAATAAGTACTCAAAATGCTAACAATAAAATATTACCATTCTCTCACACTAGTAAAAATTTAAAAAGGAGCAATAAGAAGTAAATACATTTTGTTCATGAGGATATTATGAAACAAAATATTTACTCTCTTAGAAAAATATGTAACTATATCCTAAAAACATGTAAAAATAATGTTCAGTGAACTTAATTATAATTTAAAATTCTGCTAAATATTGATTGAACAAATCCATTATCCCAACGGTAGCAGATTGCTATAATTGTACTTCCATATTTTTTAGTTTTTTTAATTCTTTATTTATTTGGTACAGGGTGTTGCTATGCAGCTCCAAATCACAACGATCTTCCTGTCTCAGCTTCCTCAGGGCTGGGGTTGAGAATGTATGCCACCACATCCAGTTTCAGTGGCTGGTATTGTGCAGGGCCCAGCACAGCATGTGATACCTGGGATCAAACGCCAGTCCTTGCACTTGCGAGGCAGGTGCTTATGCTGCTGATCTATCTCCCCACCCCAAATATAATTCTGCTTTTTAAAGACCATGTTGTATAACAGTGTTCATGCTATGATATCAAAATTGACCCATAAACTTCAAATTACAATATCACAATCAAAGGCACTGTTTAGGAAACAATTTACAGAATCTAATATTGGTGGAAGCTCTTTTCATCCTAAATAGCACATTTAACTTATTGCATTTTTGTTTCCTTTTTATTTTGCATATTCACTATATCATAAATATGAGCTTTTCATATGTTTGTATTGAATGGCAGCATGCTCTACAACCACTAAACTTTACATTTGCACACTCACACCCAGATGTGTGCAGGCACTACCAGCAGGGCTCTGAGGAACATGGATAGATGAGAGGCTCTCTTTTCTTAACTTGCTTCCCTTAGCTTTGCTGAGGCATAATTGAAAATGAAATTGTGCATAGTTAGGATGCCTTAGTGCTGTACATAATGTGAAATTATTATTCCAATTAATAAAATGAACATGGCCAGTACCTTAGTGGCTACGTGTATGTGTATGTTCTTAGCAATCTTCAGTTGTACCGTATGACATCACTAGCCATAGTTACCACGCTGTGCATCCTCAGATCTCACTCATCCAGCAAACCTGAATTCTGTGCTTTGATCACCCCCTCTCCCTTCCCTTGCTCTGCCAGCCACTGAAAAACTCCATTATATTATTTGCTCTTAGGTGACATCTTTAATATTCTCTCTTCAAATACATACAATACTTATGTAAGATGCGCTATACCTCAATATCTCCACCCAAATGTACTTCTGCAACTTCTGGCTCTTGTTTATTCCTTCCAGAGCCCTGAGTTTTGTACTGAAGGGTTTTCACACTGTGGCTAGTCCCTTTGTGTAGCTATCTAATGACATCTATGTCCATGGTGGATCTGATCTTCAGCTTATACTGCTGCCTAGAAGCAAAGAACATTTATTACTTATTTATTTATCTATTTGCTTAATAGATAAGTAAATTATCTATTAATTTATTTACTTATCTATTTATTTACTTATCATCTTTAAATTTATTTACTTATCTATTTTTTACTTATTTATTTTTTACTTATTTACTTATCTATTATTTACTTTTCATCTTTATCTATTTATTTACTTAGCATCTTTAATTTTTATTTTTAAAATATTTCCACAATATATAATGATTACGTGGTTTTTCTTGCATAAGAAATCCAAAATCAAAATTAAAATCAATAGCACCAGCCACCACCTCCCCCCACCCTGTGCATTGAAACAGCAGTTGAGATTGGGCGTGGTGGCATGCACCTGTAATCCCAGGTCTTTGGAGGCTGTAAACAGATGGATCACTATGAGTCTGATCTAGTAGTGAGACAATGAACACTCTGTAGACCCTTCCCTAAAAATACTTACTAAATAAATAAATTAATTAATTAATTAAAGCCACTTTGGAGACTAACATGGAAACTTTTTTTTTTTTTTGATGTGTTTGGTGCAGGGTCTCACTATATACATCAGACTCATGATCCTCTTTTTTTCAGCCTCTCCAGGGCTGGAATTACAGGCCTCATCTTTTCTGTTTAGTGAGTAAAGACTGATCACACACCATGTGGCAGTACTCTTGTTAGCAGCAGTTTTGCTTTGTTCTGCTCTCTATGCAACGTTTTGCCCTCTTCTCTACTTGACTAACTGACCCAAGAATATCCACAAGAGTTTTCATTGATATCTCACCATTTATGTGTAATCTCATGTATGCATTTGTTTTAAACTATTTATCACCTGCCTTTTGATTTATATCATATATTGTTGAAGTCTCTATTCATTTTGTTATATTATTATTATTATTATTATTGTTGTTGTTGTTATTATTATTACTTTATCCCTTCTCTGATCCTTGTCCCTGGGATGGTATGTTTCTAGCATGTAGAAAATGCTATCTCCTGTTCCTTGGACCTTCACAGATTTCTGTGGATGAGGGCTTAGCAAAAGGTCACTGAAATTAATAAAACTTACAGATAACTTGAAAGAATGGTAATGTAAACAGTTGCACATTGTCCTGTTGGAACATTTCCTTGTTGAGAAATTTTACCAATGCTTTGGGTAAAACTCCACATGGGGAAAAAAAAAAAAACTCCAAAATGTCCTTAAGACTTGCAAGCAGGAGGTGTGTAGTGTATTCCCCATTTATTAATTTCTTAACTGCTTGTAAATTAGCCCTGACAAATCATGTTCTGTCTGGTAAGAATCCATATGTGAAGACTTGATTTCTTGTATGTTCTATGAACTCATTTCTGTGGTAAATTTTATCTCCACTGGAAGCACTTTCTCATCTTTGAATGAGATGCTCTTCAGTGTGATTACTTAATTAATGTCCAACCATCCACTTCTGCTATGTGAAAACTCAGTGACAGCAGGACTTTTTTGAGTTCTTGGTAAGCATTTTGTAGTTAGTGCTTTGCAAGAAGACCTACAACCCAATAGGCGTTCAGCACAAAATTGTTAGAGGAATGACTAAATTGATGAATACATCAAATAAATTCAGGATGCAGCCTATTTTTGGCTCCTGGAAGACTTACTTTCAGAGGTATGTGTATGTTTCACTCAGATTCATCAAACTTTTTGTACCTGCTTAGCACACATACTTGCTTTTTAAACGTGGCTACAAATAATTTTTTTCCAGAATGGAAATTTTAATGATTAGCTTTGTTTCATCCATCTGTGAAACATATCTGTATAAAATGCTGCGTGCATTTCACTTTATAACATCTTCCTTCGGGTCATATTTTATCATGTGCTAGTTAGCATTAACTAGTTGAGAGTTTCATTTTATAGATGCCTAAAGTCATGATTAAAATTAATTTAGAGACAGCATATGTCCTGAGTATTTATGGAAGGGGAGAATACTGAGTGATAATAGAACACAATGTCATTTCAATAAATTCAAATTGTTTAACCTTCTAATGAGAAAAGAATGAAGAAAAAATTAGTCTATAGAAGAGGAGATGGACCTGGTAATAAATTAGCATACAGAAAATCATATTTGGGGCCAAAAGTACGGATGTGAGCTAGGCCATTATTTTCAATGATCCAGAGCCAAATGGCTGTGTAAAGCAGCCCCTTAGATTGGCAGATTTAATGAGTCATAAAAGCTAGTGATCATAATGTTGCTAGAGGAGAAGAAGAAAAACTAACCACTCTTCACTTTGATTAGATTTGTGCTGAACTGACCTGGATCACAGTGGGGAGGAATTTTGTGAACCCAGAATGTCCCTGTTACGCACACACTGAACCAGTCTTTCTGAGAAAGATAGCTAGTGGGAGTGTCACTTTATTACATTTTCTTAAAATAATAACAATGGAAAGCTGACACTAGAGTGGATGCCTGGCCGGGCTCTTTGTTTCAGTTCTGTTTCTCCCTCCTTTGGACTGGATCCACTTCTTTTTCCCTGATTTACTGTGTTAGCTTTCAACCCATCCCTGTTTGTGCTCCGTCTGCTCTATGCAGTCTACTCTCGATACAGTGATCAGAGGCATAACTCAGAGAACGTCTTTCTCATTGAACATCTTGTCGTTGATTTCTACAGCCCACTCAGGGCCCTTTGCTCAGCCTGGGAAAGATGTATGATCGGGCACAACTGTCTACTTGTTTTTTGGTTTGTTTTCTTTCTTCCCCAACTGGAGAAGCCATGGCCTCCTTGGTAGGCCTCTCGCATCCTGAATAGGTTTGCAGTGTAGTCCCTGCATTTTCATTTTTCACTGTCTGGAATCCTCGGCCCCAAGATGTCTCTATGGCGAACTTCCTGGCCTCTTTGAACTTGTCTGGTCAGGTGGCACCTTTTCAAAAGAAACCGGATACCATTAAAAGTAGAACTCACTGTCCTTTACTCCTCCCTAAGCATTCCTCATCACCCTCTTCATACTTCTACATAGGCTCCTCACATGTTAAATAATCCAGTTACAAATTTATTTTTAGTTATCTGGTAGCCCTCGTTAGCATAGAAACTTATTGAGAGCAAGGAACACATGTGTTCACCAGTGTATTCCTAGGGCTTACAACATGCTTGACACAAATTATGCGATAAATGTTTATTCAGTGTTGAATTACATCACTGAATCCTTACATTGGCTTTGCAGAAGGTTCTTGTGTTTTTCTTTTTTTTTTTTTTTTTTTTTTTGTCTTTTTGAGACAGGGTCTCACTATGCAGTTGAGGCTGGCCTTGAGCTCACTTTTGTAGCCCAGGTTGGTCTCGAACTCGCACTGATCCTCCTGCCTCCGCCTCCCCAGTGCTGGGATTACAGGCGTGCGCCACCACACCCGGCTGGTTCTTGTGTTTTTTTACTGTTTATGGTTAAGATTTTTTTCTTTTATGAGGCAGGGCTTCAGTATGTAGTTCATGCTGGCTTTTGAGCTCACTTTGTAGCCTAGGCTGGTCTCAGATTTGTAGAAATCCTCCTGCTCAACTCCACAGTGTTGGAACTACAGGTGTGTGCCACCATACCTCACTAGGATCCTTTCTTTCTTTCTTTCTTTCTTTCTTTCTTTCTTTCTTTCTTTCTTTCTTTCTTTTCTTCTTCTTCTTCTTCTTCTTCTTCTTCTTCTTGTTCTTCTTCTTCTTCTTCTTCTTCTTCTTCTTCTTCTTCTTCTTCTTCTTCTTCTTCTTCTTCTTCTTCTTCTCCTTCTTCTTCCTTTTCTCTCTCTCTTTATCTTTCTTTCTGTACTTAAAGTATAGGGTCTACAGGGTCTCACTACACAGATAGGACTCGTGGTGATCCTCCTATTTTCATCCTGCCATGCACTAGGATTACTGTTGTGCACCACCATGTCCAGTCTCAGCCACTGTCTCAGTGCAACCTGAGGGTGGGGCTGCCATGGCACTCAGGGGATCAAGCCCATGTCCTTGTATCTGCCTAAGCAGGTTCTTTAATCTGCTGAACTATCTGGCTGGCCCTCTTACTAGATTTCTTGACTTTTCTTTGATTTTAAAATCAATGCCATATAAAATTCACATAAACAGCAACAAAGTACGTATATAATGTAGTTCTTTTTTTTTTTTTTTTAAAGAAAGAGACATTACTGGTTGTCTTTCAGATTTTTATTTATTTATTTATTTATTTATTATTTTTATTCTTGTTTCAGAACCTTTGTTTGTTTATTCACTCATTTTTATAGCTGGCTCAGCCCGCCCTGAGGGCAGGGCTGGCGCAGCATGTGGTGCCGGGGATCGAACCGCTGAAGCCGCCCAAGCTTCTCCAAGCAGGCGCTTTAGACCACTGAGCCATCCCGCCGGGCC
>PVJA010031759.1:0-24542 GCA_004027025.1 Myocastor coypus
TATAGAATGATTGTGAGGACAATATGCAATATGTCAACTTTCAAAGAAAAAAAGGGGGAAAAGAAAAAAAAAGTAATGTGGATTTAGAAAGGTTAATGTTTAGTTGTTTGATCAATCTTATATACCTATATGTATTAATCTAAACTGATCCGATGATGAAAATATGTAATATAACCATTGTTAAATTTAAACAATAAAGGAATTGAAAAAAAAAAAAAACATGAATACCTGGGAGACAACAGCTTTAAGAATTTCTAGAATCTCAGGGGCTAGGGATACAGCTCAGCAACATAAGCGCCTGCCTGTGAAGCACACGGTTCTGAGTTTGATACCCAGTACCACATTAAAAAAAAAAAAAAACTGTTTTTAGCTGGCCAAATAGCTCAGCAAACTAAAGCACCTGCCTTGGCAGTGTGCAACAGCTTGGATTCCATCCCTGGCAAGCCAGCCCTATCCCCGGGGGTGCACTGAGACAGTAATTGAGACTGGTCATAGTGGCACATGCCTATAATCCCAGCACTTGGAAGGCTGTGAACAAGAGGATTACTATGAGTGCAATCCACCTAGTGAGATCCTGATCACCCTAAAAATCCTGCCCTAAATTCATAAAAAAAAGAATTTCTAGAATCTCTAGAACAAGGATGAGCTGGGATGGTTGAGGAACTGGATTGAGTCAAGAGAGCTTTGGAGACTGGGATATAGTTTAGTGGCACAAGTGCCTGCCTGGCAAATACGAGGTCCTGAGTTTGATTCTAGGCACATGTGCACACACACACGTACACACAAAGAAGGTTTTGGTCCAGTGAAAGAAAGGGTAATGGAGAAGATGAATCAGCTGCTGTTATGGTTTGTCTAGTTGTCCCCCGCAAAGCCTCATGCAGTTATGGGGGAGGAACTTCTAGTGTTTGGTATTAGCTTGTAGTCCACTGGGACCATCCACTGCTTGGATTGTGGATGCGAGTGTTACATCCAGTCTGAGACAATAGCATGAATGTAACATAAGAGAGACAGAAAGACAGACTGCCTCTCTGTTGCCATTGTTGCCGCTGCTCTTCCATTCTGCTTGTGCTCTATGCTGCCACCATGAACTGCTGCCCTCTGCCATGTGCCAGTCTGCCTTAGAGCCAACTGAGTATGGACTGCAACCTCCAGTAACTGTGAGCTGATTAAACCTTTTCTTCCTTCATTTTGCTGTGGGGTATTTGTCCCAGCAATGAGAGAAGAGGAACTGAGATATCTGTGCATGAGGGCGTGCAGAGGGATAAAATGTGTAAATCATCTTGGCCCTGTCCCATTCACATGTGAACCTAGAGCCCCAGTCCTGGTGAGAATAAGACGTGACTGAGGGCAATCCCATAGGCCCCAGACATTCACATCACATTTTACATCTCAGTACTTGAAATTGATTCCTTTTCTCTTTAGAAGTTATTACTGCAATGCAAGTATTAGACGATAGTAAACTACTAATGTCATTAGTGTCTTAGTATTCTTTACTTCACCAGTTTGCATAGAACAGAGCGGTTTGGGAGAGATGGAGAATAGTTGATTGAAGAAACTCCTTTATTTTATCATTACTGACATCCCATGGGAGAGAGCTCAAGCAAAACGTAGCCCTCCTTAAAGCTAGGTCCACATATGTACAAAGAACTATTTATTGACTGGGCAATCACACAGCTCTTGCTGATGGCCCAGATGGCCAACAGCTGTCCAGAAATTAGACCTGAGGGAAGCCAGGCGTTATCTCATCCTTCTCTGGCATAATGGGAGAAAAAACTACAGGAAATTGCTTTACTAAGATCTTGTATTATCTTGTATGTGATTAAATCAAAAGCTGACTGGTATCAAGACTATGATGACAGAATGATAACTGTTTAAAGCCGTGATGATGTTCTTATGTCCGATTCCAACCTCAGGGACTCAAACTAGGATTTCCCATTTATTGGTGGCATCTAGAGGAATCCCACTGAAGAATTCAATAGTACTAAACTCACCTTAATATTTAAAAACTTGGGAATTTTCCTTAAGTGCTTAACATGAATCTTGGTATCTGTGCAGGTAGTCCACTAGAAACTCCTTAAAACTCAGTGACGTTGTCTTCTTATCTTTCACACACACACACACAAAATGGAAAACCGAGATATCTTTTGTTGTTACCAGAAAATAACCCCTGGACTGCCGCATCCCACAGGGTAATCAACATGAGTCCCAGAGGGGGAGTGGGGATTAAAGGGGGAATAGGGGACAAGAGACACAAAAAATAGAGACAAGACAAGATTCTGATCAAGTCTCATTTATTCAAAAGGGCGCTCGTGTATATATATACAGGGTGTGGGAAATGAGGTAGATTTGCCTGCGACAGCGCCAGGTATCTTAGGTAACGGTAGGCAACTTGGAAACACGTCATCGGGCATCCAAGGCAACCGGGAAAAGACTTTAAAACATGTGACTTATAGGAAATAAAAACTTATCAGGAGACAGAGAAACCAAAACTAAACTCAGGGACCCCAACAGGGATGGCTGATATAATTACAAGATGGACACCAGTTAGCAGGTCCCCACACTGGACTCTATGACAACAATTGTATACTTTTTCATGTGCTTGCCTGTGTCTCCAATTTCATGGTAAATTCCTCAGGGGCAGGAACTGTTTCCTTTTATAGTCCCCAGAGTACACAGTGGCTACTCATTAAATGCTGTGGACTTACTGGCTATCTGATGCCACACAAATGGAGAGTGAAAATAATTGACACCATCCCAACAGTAAAGGATGGAGACATAAAATTGAAATCACCTGTAGCAGATGCCCACCCCCTATGAACAGAGGTAAGTAGATTTCTGTCTCTAGAGCAAATCCACAAATCCCAAATAACATTCTTTAAATGAAAAATCAGTATATAGTGGCCAATAATAAGCTCTGCATTGACCTGGATGTGATGTGGCGAAATTTAAACCTAAAACATGGATCTGAATGGTGTTAAATATTTGATGTTCCGTTTCCAAATTTCAAAAGCTGGCACTTCACATAAAGACTTTTGCTCATGCTTTGCTCTGCTTAACTGTGTGAGTTCACAGACAGCATTCTGAGGATTTCTCTTTTCTGAGGCATTTCAGCAAAGATGGAAGAAGATTGTGCCTGTGCTTCTGTATCAAGTTAAATTCTCTTTTGTAGATAAATAATCAGGACAACAAAGACTATTTCCTTATTTCTATATATTTTATCCTACGGATACTTGAGGATTATAAATACAAATGACAAAATCCTATCTGGTCATATTTATATACATTTATATCCTGAAATGATGGTGTTGGCATTAGCATCCATTTGTCTTTCTTATTCAATAATGATAAAATAGTTGATTGAAAACAAGTCTTCTCCCAGAATGCTTAATTTGCATGTTATCTGAACGCCATCAGTGTTATTTTACTTTGCCTTCTAAAGACCCTTCTGCATTGATAAGGATTTGAGAGAATTTACTGATGAATAGCATTTCTAAAAGAAACCAATAATATCTGCAAATAATCAGGTCATTTGGATCCAGTAAAGAAATGACTGCAGGCCTATATCTAACAAGCCTCTGAAATTCTGATTTAATATCCTTGTTCTGAAGAAATGCCAGCTCTTTAGAGAGACATGCTAATAGAAAGCAGAATTCTGATTCAGACAGGCGAACAGCTTGGCAAAGTTACCTCAACTGAAAAGAGATTGCAGTAACTACTTGTAAGTATCAAAGAAGGTACAGAAAAAACAACTTGCTTATTGAAATAAAAGAGTCACATCATTAAAAAAAAAAAAGATTTCTCTTTAACATCGAAAAATGTACTCCTTTTGCCAACAAGAAATCCTCCAGGGAGTTTATGCTGTTGATATTGAGTGAAACTATCACCTCTGCGCCTGTCTGCAGAAAGAAGAAATCAGCAACCATTGAGAAGAATTTATCATTCCTAAAGAATTCTATGCCTGAAGGATGAGAAGGTTGAAAGAAAATCCTAAGGCTCTCTCTTAACAGGTTCTTCTCACCTCCCATCGCATAGCACCTGTCCTATTGAGTACAACTATTCCTTTCTCGTCAAGCAAGCACCATCAATCACAGGGCCAGGGGCTATAGGGTTATTGCTAAACAAGAGAATATCCTCACCTTCATAGAGTGAATGTATGCATTGGAAGGGAACACAGGGTTCCAAATGCAAAAATATATGGAAAATATGTTTAAGATAGGTCCTGCATGATGAGAAGGGCCAAAATAGAAGAGTGAGTAAGCAAGTAAACAAGTTCACACTCACTAGATTGTGGAAAATTTAAAGACAGTGATGCTGATTATTTTCAAGTTTGCAAATACAGTGCACCTGCCTTAACCCTTAGCAATCCCTCTCCTGTGGTAGTACATATCCTAAAGAAATTATTGAGCAAGTTCACTAGGAGAGAAGGAATACCAACAGTAGTATTTTTGAAATAACAAAAACATCACACCTGTGTTCTTCATTCTCTTCATCATCTTGCCAGTATCATAGCAAAATATCTGAGGTAATTCACTTAAAAAAAAAAAAAAAAGTCTGTTTGGGCTCACGGTCCTAGAGCTTCTGATCCATTACTGCCTGGACCCTTTGCCATGAGTCTGTGGCACAGCAGCACAGCTTGATCAGTGTCCCTGCTAGAGCAGAGCCACTCACTTCCTGGCCAGGAAGGAAAAAGCAAGTGAAGAGAAGATGGGGTTCCACAGGCCCCTGGCAAGTGTGCTCCCAAGCACCAGCAGGTCTCCAAACAGGCCCCACACCTTCCCATAGAGCCATCCGGGGACCCAGCCTTTAGCATGTGAACCTTTGGAACACAAATAAGACCCAAACTATAATGTCATCTCAATATCCATCGCGTATAGTAGGAATTGCAAAAGTTGGTACACCCCCACCTGGAAAATCTGCAGGAATACAATAAAAATGAAGAAACCATGGCTGCTACGTCAAAATAGATGAATCTCATGGTCATAACACTGTACAAAAAGCATTGTTCATGCAAATTTCAAAAACACAAAGCCAAACCTTATTCATAAACACAAGAAGGTAAGAAGTGTGAAACTGAGGAAAGGGCAGTAGGAAAGTTGAAACATGTTGATAATGTCCTATTTCTGAATTAGGTTGACCATATGCAGGTACATATCCTATTTGTGCTCTTTCCTCTTCTTCAAATGTTATTAATCAAGGGGGCTGGGCAGATAGCTCAGTGGGATAAGTGCTTGCCTGGCAAATGTTACAAATCTGTTTTTGTTCTATTTAATACATGTAAATTGATGCAAAAATATTAAGTGACAAAGTAAGGGAACCAGATTTTCTCTTCTTCAATATCGTATCACCCTGGATCTGACCAGAAAGCTGATGCTGAGCTTTCTTCCGCTGAAGAAGTGTCTCCTGAAGGATCCAGTTCTGCACAGAGCACATCTTGGAGGCATAAAGATGAGGTAGCAGCACAGTGCGCACGGTTTATTGTCCTTTAAAGATCAATACAAAAAAACAAAAAAAAAAGATCAATACGCTGCTACTTGGCTCCTTTGTTAAGAAGCAGAAAAGATGCATAGGCAATAGTTCGCACATGCCCCAGTGTCCTTCTGGCTGGTTCACTTTTGCTAAACTGTGTGTTTTATGTACTCAGTCTGTACATACTTATTTCTCCTTTCTTCCTTCCTTCCTTCCTTCCTTTCTTTCTTTCTTTCTTTCTTCCTTTGCCGCCACTAAGTGCCCGAAGACATAATGGATAAAATGAAGAACTTCATCTTCTAATCAATACAACATCTAAAACATAACCTGAAAGTGTCGCATTCATTGCCTAGGTTTCGTGCTGCTGGCAAATTTTCTGCTGTCCGTAGTTTTCTGCAGCAATATTTAAATATTGAGAGTATGTGAGCCATAAAATGAGAAATTTCCCAGTAGAAGAAATAAATTTACTTATTTGCTTATCATTATTTTTGAAATGAGTCCTTACATTGTCCAGTCTTATGTAAAATTCCTAGACACAAGTAACCCTCTTGCCTCAGAATAACTGAGAGCAATGGCATACACTGCCACATTAAGTTTTAGAAAATAATTTTTAATCATGCAAGCAAGTATAATTGTCTTATTACTATTAAAACAACGAGCATATATAACACAAAACATTTATGTAAAATTGTGGAGAGAATAGCACCTATTTGCTAAAACATTGTTCTGTATTTTAACTGTTTATAGTGTAATTGTTGGCTTTTACTACAGTTTCATTAAAAATCTGTTCCACTTTGAGGGTTGAACAGATAGCTCAGTGGATTAAAGCTCCTGCTTAGGCAGACTCATGGACTGGGTTCCAGCCCAGTGTGTCATCCAGGTGGCAATTGAGACTAGGCCTGGTGGCACCCTCCTGTAATCCCAGCACTTGGAAGGCAGAAAACAGGAAGATCACTGAGCCTAATCTGTGTAGTGACCACCTGTAGACGCTGTACTAAATTCCAAAGAAAAAATCCGTTCTACCTTGGATCTTTATTTATATTTTTAAGGTAAATATCAAGGTAATAGTACTAGTTTAGGGGAATCTTAAAGTTTAAATTGATAGGTCTACTTTTCCATGCTTACAGTTTATCTGGGGTCCTTCATTTCTAAGGTGTTTTTGTTTTTGTTTTTGGTGGGCTCATTCATATCTGAAATAGTCATCACACTATTAAATTTCTTGAAAGTTCTTAAAGTGTCTCATTCTTCAGCAAATGAAGAACATAATACCAAGCATAGTTGGGGCCATTGCAGAATAGTAACCTACTACTACTGCACGCTACTCTAGGTAAAGAGGCGAAACATTAATTTTTGTGTTTAAATGATAATATAGAGGATGCTGAGATACCATGGCTGAGCACCTGCTTAGGCAAGCTTAGGCAAACTTAGGCAAGCTTAGATAACTTCAGGGATGGCAGTGGGATCCCTGGCACCACATGCTATCCCAGCCCTGCCCCGAGGGCAGAGTGAGCTGGTCAGGAAAAAAAATAAAGGAAAAACAAAACAAAATGATATTATAAGGGCTGGGAGATAGGTTGGTGATCTAAACACCTGCCTGGCAAGTGCAAGGATTTGGAACCGGGTTTGACTCCCACTACCACATGCCATGCCGGTTCCTGGCACACCATGCTGGCCACAGACACTGGGCAGGGTGGCACAAGTTTATAATCCCAGTGCTGATGTGGCTAAGACAGAAGGATCACTACGAGTCAAAGCTGCATAGTGAAACCCTGTACCGAATAAATAAATGAAATATTTAAAAATAAGTAATAACACGAAACAACAAAATAAAAATGTTACGTTGATTGGGCTATTATTCTTAACAGCACAGAAGAGCAAGAGAAAAAATGAATGTATATAGACAGAGAAACTCACAAGTTACAAACAATAATTAGCACTGTACACAGAGGCACATAAGGTATTGGCCATGAGTAGACACAGCAGTAACTGTATTTCTGTCTCTTCCCTCATAGAGATAAAAAACTACTATAATTAACTACATGATGACTTCTCAGCAAAGCACTGAGAAGCTGAGTTCCAGACTCACTGAAGCTTCCCTCCCTTTAGCCACCAGGAGTAGCAGCAGCCAAGACTGAAAATCATGGTTCCAAAGTCTAACTGAACCTCAAGGGCAGGCAGGAAATACGCATGTTACTTTAAACCACTCAATTTGTTTAGAGCTGTTATAACATCTTCCCCATTCCTAATATTTCACCCAAGAAAAATAAGAAAATTGAGCCATAAGTTAAAACCAAAAATATTATTATGAAGAATTTTAAATGATTGGCTAAAATATTTGAAGTATATTAAATAAATAGAATTCACTGAAAGAGAGAAAGGGGTTATTCAATGTGTAGTTTTAGGGCCTTTAAGATAGCTCAGCAGGGGCCCGGTGGGATGGCTCAGTGGCCTAAAGCGCCTGCTTGGGAAAGCTTGGGCGGCTTCAGGAACCGCGGTTCGATCCCCGGCACCACATGCTGTGCCAGCCCTGCCCTCGGGGTGGGCTGAGCCGGCCATGAAAATGAGTGAATAAACAAACAAAGGTTCTGAAACAAGAAAACATAATAATAAATAAAATTAAAAAAAAAAAAGAACTTTAAAAAAAAAATTTAAAAAAAAAAAAAAGATAGTTCAGCAGACTAAGCACCTGTTCAGGCAAGCACCGGGACTCAGGTCCAATCTCTGGTGCAACATACAGTGCCAGCCCCACCACTGAGCACACTGAGCCAGCCACCAAGTCCAGGAGTGGTGACACATGCCTGAAATCCCAGCGCTGGGGAGGCTGAAAACAGAAGGATCATTATGAGTCCAAACTGTGTGGTGAGACCCTGTATAAAATATATAAGAAACAAAACTATATAATTTTAAGAAGATCAATGTAGTCACAACAATAAGACAAATTAAAGAAGGGGAGACCGAAAACGTGGAGCTGAGTTAGGCTTTTGCAATATTCCAAAGAAAAATACTTAGTGTCTTGAGCCAAAAACACTAGAAACTTAAAAGGGATAGAAGAGTGAGAACCATGTCTAATATTTTAAGCCTTGGAAAAATATAGGATTACATCTGACAGGCACAGAATAATCCAGTTAGGGGAATTGTCTATTTTTACTTATAATATCATTCTCTTAAACTGGTTTTAAAAGCAAGATTCTTCTAGATGTGTCAGGTTTGTAACGTCAGGTCTGTTGAGTCAAAATATCTAACAGGAAAATAAATATGTAGGCACGGCAAGGTTAGAAGTCGAAGATAAAGAACTGGACCTGGAGTGCCCACATGCTGACTGGCTAGTTGCCCAAATAGCAGTGGCATCATATAAAACAGAAAACGCACAGCAAGAAGCAGCGTCGTGCATATTTCAGTCATTGTTGAATGCAGCAAGTAATTCGTAAATAAGTAACTGCTACCTCCACCCCAAGGCAAGGACAGTATTGCCACGGAGCATGAGGGTGTTGACAGCGGTGAGCAGAGCAACGTCTGCGAGGACTGGCTGCTGAGGCGGATTCTTCTCCAGACACTGCGGTGGAACAGAATCACTTCCACCTTCCCAAGAGCTGAGGAGTGAATTTTGCAGACAGAACCTCAGTCCCATCCAGGACCCAGCTACAAAAGTCTGTAAACTAAGTGTTTATCAATATCCTCTGTAATCTCATACAAGTAGGGGGAAAGTGTTGGAAGACAGGAAGGACATACAAATGGATATTGGTCGTAAGTAGACAATGTTGTTGACCTCAGGAGGAATGATAATAAATTTAGATCTATTTCTATTGCTTTTTAGGTCCCTGTGAGATGTCAAATGGAGAATTCTGGGCAATTAAAATAAGATTTTAGGACCTTAGGAAGAGAACTGGACTAAATATACATGTTTAGAGATAGTGTGAGTCATAAAATTAGCTAAGCTTGCTTATATATGGAAAGTTAAATGCCCAGGAAACCAAGTAATAACTAATTCAAAGTGTACATCAGAACCAGGGCCAATGGATAAAAGCCTACTGAAATGTTCAGTAACTATAAAAATAGGTTTATTGTGCTGCAATATAGCTCAGCAGACTAAGCACCTGCTTAGGCAAGTGCAGGGACTGAAGTTCGATGCCTGGTACCTCATGTTGTGTGGGCCTTCTCCTCAAATAGCTCAATGTTGAGCTATTGACCAAGCCTAACCATGATAGCACATGCCTGTAATACCAGCACTGGGGAGGCTGAAAATAGGAGAATCACTACAAATCAGAGCTGCATAGTGAGACTCTGTAGCAAATACATTTAAAAAATCAATATAGGTTTGTGGAGGATGATTCTAAAGAGTTTTTATTAACACTTGGGGTGGAATCTACTCCTCAGCTGCAATTGTAGCTGAGAAAATGAGGACGAAATATGTGAACCTAGCTCAGTGGTAGGGTTACGAGCTTTGTAGAGAGCCAACTGATATACAGTCAAATTGAAGCAAAAGCACAATGCATAAAAATGATAACACGTGATATTTCTTTGACATCAAAATAGGAAAAAGGTATTTCTAGACATTGTAGATTAGTGTGTATTGTTCAGTTTTCCTGTAAGTACAAAACAGCAATAAGGAAATTTGGCAATAAACAGTAACATGGTAAAGCTAACTAATATGTGCATAAAAGTGATACTTTTATAATGTTTCTACCATCTAAGAATAACTTATTGTAACCCTTTTTAAACTTAACAACATTTACATAGATAGGCCATGTTATTGCTTGCTCAATGTCTTTCGTGTTTTCTGGTAGCTCTACTTTTTAACTTTGATTTTATTTTTAACAAATACATAAAAGCATAAAAATTGTGCACTCTTACATGATTTCTGAGAAAAGTATACATTGCATAATGTTCAAATCTGGATAGATATAGATATTTCCTTAAACATTTAACATTTATTTAGGATAATTTCATCCAAAATTTTGTTCTAAGTTTTTTTTATCTCTTACTGTTGTTTAACTATAACTTAATATCTACTGGCCAATCTCTCCCCATCTTTCTATTCCCCCCTGCTCTTCCCAACCTCCAGTAACTCTCACTGTACTCTCAAATTCTATGTGATCTGCTTTATAGATTCCATCTCAGTGACAGTACTTAGTATGTGTTTTGCTGTACCTAGTTTATTTCACTTGATATAATGATCACCAATTCCATCCAGGTTGTGCCAAGTGTGAGAATTCTTTATAACTGCATAGTATCTCATTGTCTATGTCACATTATCTTCATTGATTTAAAAATGAATGAGCAGTTAGGCTGTTTCCATTTCCTGGCCTTTGTGAATGGCTATCAAGAGAGTACAGATGTCTCTTTCATATACTGATATCATATGCAGGATATCATATGCAGGATAATTCTATTCTCAAATTACTGAGAAAATGAATACTATTTTTCATAATGGCTATATTAATTTATATTCTCAGCAACACTGTTCAAGGACCTTCTTACAGTTTATACTTAGACATCTTCCCAAAACCTCATGTGATAATGGGTGGAACCTTTGGGAAGTGCCTGCGCCATGAGCAGGATACTGGATTAGCCCACTAGTGAGTTAATAGCTGGATGTGAGGTTGGGAGGTGAAATCTAGTGGGAAAGAGTGGCTCACTGCAGATGTGGCCTGGATAGACAGACAGACAGACAGACAGACAGACAGACAGACATCCTTCTCTTCTTCCTGGTTCTCCTCCTCCCCTCCTCCTCCTCCTTTTCCTCCTCCTCTTCCTCCCTTGATGGTGCCCTTTCCTGCCTGCTGTGAGTCCTTTCCCTCCACCACATCACTCTGCCATGGAGCCAACCCACTATGGACTGAAATCTTTTCAAATTGTGAGATAAAGCAAACCATTCCTCCATTACATTGTGGATATCAGGCACTTCGCCCTAGAAACAAGAAAGTAACCAAAACAGATCCCCTTTCTGTCATCCTTGTTAGTATTTGTGCACTCTTTGTATTTAGTATAACAACTATTCTTGTTTGCGTAAGGTGGCATCTCATAGTCTTGATTTGCACATTCTGATGAACCTTTTTTTCCACAAACTTGTTAGACATTTGTATATCTTCTTTTGAGAAACATCTTCCTAAGCCTATTGTCCATGCTTTAATCACATTACTTGTTTCTTTGCTATTGAGTTTTGGGAGTTGCTTTATATCCTGAATATCAACCTCTCACCAAATCTGTAATCTGAAAACATGTTTCCGAGTTCTGTAGATTATCACTTGGCTCGTTGACTCTTTCCTTTGCTATGCACCAGGAGCTTTTTAGTTTGCAGTAATACTGTTTTTCTCCTTTTGGTTTTGCTTTTGTACAAAATGTCCTTGTTCATTTTAGTGCCTGGAAATAATTCCCTTTTGTTTTCTGTTAGTATTTTCTTGTCTTATATTTTAAGTTCTTATTATACACCATTTGAGTTTATTTTGTAAGTAGTGAGAGATGCCTTCCTCTACATGTAGTATATAGATAAACTATTTTCCCAGCATTATTTATTAAAAGACTGTCCTTTTCCAATACACATTTTTAACACTTTTGTTAAAAGCCTACCTGCTGTAGATATGCCTCCTATTTTGTTCCACTGGTCTAGGTATCTGCTTATATGTCAAAGTGTATACTATTAAGATATTTTACTGTAACTTTACATGATGAAGTACATAGAGATTGTATTTAATTTGTTAAAATGTTGACATGTTTATTTTTGTTCCACGATGTGCTTATTGTTCTCTTTTCCATTAGTACTCCTCTGATCTAAGTCTTTAGGCAGCCTTTTATGCAGTGGTGAAATTGAATGTATTCAAACAAAATTCCCTTTGGCTTGCAGCTCTACTCTTACTAGAATTATATTCCTCTGATTCTTGGACTCAGTCCAAAGTGATAGAATGAAGTTAAACATTCTCAAACATGCACGAACATTTAGGATTTTACTTACTAGCTTCTGCAGGATTTTATAGTTATAAAAGATAGTTTCTAATTTTCAAAAAATTTCCATTCACTTTTTTCTATTTGTTACTTTTCATTTGTGTTTTGTTGGTATGCTTGCTTGGTGGAGGCCTAATTGCTTATCTACCTGATTTTTGTAGCTATAAGTTCATTATCATAACCATGCATGTCAGAAAAGCCTATTCTGAGTACATTAGATAATATTAGACATTAAACCTCTCTCTCTCGCTCTTCTTCCCAGGACACAGAACCGATATGCACTTAAAAATTGATCTTCAATTCCAAGTGAGTTAATTTTAGTAAAGAAATCAAAGGATTGATTTTCTCCTTGGTTTCCTTGTTCTGGTTACATTTACTGAAGCAATCCATTTCCCAAAAATTATGTGGTTTTGTTTTGTTTTTTATTAATATAAGAATAGCATTAAGTACTACACATTCTGAGGAAACTGAAAAATAAAAACCATTTGTCTTATGAATTCTTTGAGACTACATGGAAGAATGCCATAATCCTCTGCATCAGGGCTGTGTGAAAGGTTCAAGACATATGGCATACAAGACCTTCATTACTTCTGGCAAGAAATTATAGTCAGAATGGAAGCTGCCAACATTTACATCTACACTCTCTATGGACTATTCAGATAGATAAGCAAAATCTACTTTGTGTTTGACAGTGAATCAACAACCCTTTTTTATATATTCTAACATTTTACTAAAATTCTCAGAGGAATCAAAAGGTGTTGAAACTCCATTCTCCAAATCAAACTGCCTAAGTAGAAGGAATATTTGTTGCTTTGATTTGAAGTTTACCTTGATGTAGTGTTCAAAGAATGAGTGCTAAGAAGACCTGAGAAATCAGCGCAGACATTTGTCATAAGGATTTTTCCCTTCTGAGATTAGTATCATTGAACAGGTTAGTTGTGACTTCTGGAAGTAATTTGACTAAATTTTATTCAGCAATCAAATGAATAATACAGTGCGGTGAGTTCTTTTGGGTGGTATACACAAGCTAATTTAAGGGTTACTTATTTTTTGCTCAACATTTATTTGTTTTCCACAAACATAAAAAGAAAATAAGAAAACAAATACCTATTGTCTTAGAATGCTTGCCTATCTCATCCTATTTTGTGAGATCCTATCTCCATATATGTTCTCTCTATCTTCTCTCTCTCTCTCTCTCTCTCTCTCTCTCTCTCTCTCTCTCTCTCTCTGGTAACCTGGATTGAACGGAGGACCCCTGTGCTTGCCAGAAAAGTGCTTATTCTACTGAGCTATCTCCTCGGCCCCAATATCTGCTTTGCTATTGTCTCAGTCACAAATACTTTTCTGTCTACTTTGTCTTGGACTAAAGAGTCCTGTTTACAGCATCTGTCTGTAGACATCTGTCTGGTTGTATGCCATTCCCAGTCATTTGTACTTCTTTTGCATGATTCCTATGTTATACTGTAATTAGCTAGAGTCAATTTCATCTTCATTTTCTTTAATTCAGAAAAATATGGTGTCTAAGAAAAAACATTTACAATTAAAAGGGAACATAGCACTATCTCAATACAAAGTATAATTGATCCACAGGCAATATCAAAGACAGATTGTGACATTTATACTTATGATTGCCCACATACTTAAACTGCACAATTTAATCACACCTATTCCTGTGAACTGAAAATGATAGTTACTGAAGTCAGTAATAAGAGGAAAATGAGAAAATAGATAATAGTGCGAATAAGTACAAAAGGTAGATATGCTGCTCCATATTCATTAGACACTTAAAAGCACTGTTTTACTAACCCCTAGTTTCAGGACCACTTTACAGATTGTGTGATTTCACCTCTACCTTCATGATTTAGCTCTGCAAATTTAGGCTAGTCTTGTTCTAGAGCGGTACTTCCTACAATGTGAGACTTTCAGCGCTAAAATCTGTACCGTAGTGAGGAAACAGGGACAGCAGGTCACCCACCCATAGAGCCTGAGATGTAGTGGCAACCAGTCATTTCTACGCATGAATATTTGCACAAGATATTCAGTAACCACCTAGCTATATCAACAAAATGATCACATAACCAGAGTGCTTGAACTGTGTCCATTCAAACTGACAAATCATGTTTGCAGAAATGCATCATTTTCAAATGTTCGATCCTGATCCACTTTCACTAGGAATGAAGGTTTCACTAATGGACAGAATAGGATATCTTCATAGTTAGCAATAGAATGCAAAGTATTTGTTAATTTGCCTCAGTTACCAAGAGTGTAGGTCAAGGTATTTGTGCTACAACATCTGTAAACTCCAGTAGGCTCAAACTATGTCAGTGGTGTTCTCTTACTATATTGTAAGATTTGTTTGCCATCACTAGGACTATAGGTAAAACACGGGGCTAGCCTCTTAATAAAGCCTCTAGTAAAAGATTAAACTAACTTTTGTGCCACTTTGCATCACCCTCCAAAATATATTACATACCCACTCATTTGGAAACCAGTTTCGTAGGCAGGATTTCCCTACAGGCTGAGAAATTCTACCACATCGCATTATAGATGTATTCACAAAACACTAGTAAGCTGGAAACTTGGCTATCTGACACTTGGCAGTTTGAATGTTCAGTGCATATTGAAAGCTCTTCCTTTGGGACGGTAGTGAAGGAGAATTTCAGAACACCAGCTAATGAAAACTCCTTCCTTGTGAAACACATAGCTTGAAAAAGTGTACCCAAAACAAGAATAGGACAAAACGTTGTCAGCTGTACTGTGCAAAGGAAGTTGAGCATCTAGTTTCAAACAGAAATCCACTTTCCAGATCCCTGAGTCTCTGCTATGTGATGAGGCCAGTTGCTGAGACTGCACTGGCAGGTAAACCCACTCTTCTATTTTGTTCTGTGTACTCTGGATACACGAATGAGATCCTTATTTGCATTAAATAACAAGTTTCAAACCCTATGAAATGGGCTATGAATGCCTGCCTTCCAACCATTTATCACAATTCACTTTAGCTCATAAAAAGGCAGAAGAAATAAAATGAAAATCAGAAAAACCAGAAGTAGTTAGTTTTAGGCCAGCTCCTCTGTCTCTAATCATCTGAGGGTCAAGCAGGCACCCTTTCGGCAGAGAAATGGGTCTCTCAGGCCAGTGGAGCAGAGTCCAACAAATCAATGCTTCTTGTGTAAATTCTGTCTTCCAACCAGAGACTAGAAGCCAGTGATTGATTTTCCCAGAGTTCAGAAAAAGATGTTTCCTTCCCATGAGCACAGTGCCCTGAGGCACAGACTATGCCAATAAAGCACACGGACAAATGAAGCCAAAGAAGTGAGGAAAGTTCTTGCATGAGTAAGTGTTATAGTGCATTCCAATCTTTCTCAATATTGACCCTAGATAGAGTAGTTTATATAAATACAATGACTAAAAGATTGACAGTCAGATATTTAGAACAGGAAAAAGGGTGTAGAGAGCAATACAGGTGAGCAACAACCCACTGTATGCGAAGTTGTTATGGTTTATGTCTAGTTGTCCCCCCAAAGCCTCATGGAGTCATTGGGCGGGGACTTCTAGAGTTTGAGACTTGATCCATGATCCCTGGGATTATAGGTTTTAGTACTGATGGGATTATGGGTGCAAGTACTTCTGGGATTATGGGTGTAGCCTAGGGCGGGAGCTAAGGCGGAGAGCCTGAATGTAATATAAAGAGAGACAGAGAGACAGACTGGGGCTCTAGCTGTTGCTGTTGCTCTGCTGCCGTGTTGGTTAGCTACCTCTGCCACCATTTTGTTGCTGTCCTGCCGCCATGAACTGGATGCTTTCCGCCCTGCTCCACTCAGCCTTGGGCCAACCGAATATGGACTGAAACCTCCACGAACTGTGAGCTAAATAAACCTTTCCTTCCTTCATTTTGAGTGTTGGGTATTTGTCCCAGCAACAAGCAAAAAGTAACTAATACAGAAGTGTTGGGTTCAAGTCTGAGCAGAGCAAAGACAAAATAGCAATAAATCCAACTTCCTATAAATAATTGAATATTTAGAATATTCCTCTTAATAATCTTTTGAAATAGCTATGATCTACTTTTTACTGATGAGAAAACTAAAAAAGAGATTTAACAAATCAATCACAATTAGTAAATGGATGATGTAGGATGAAATCCTGTTTGATACTCTTTAAGAACATATGTTAATAAATTATTTTCAGTGGATAACTACATATAAGTATGTATGTTTCTTAAAAGAACATTTAAATCCAGGAATGTTTTAATAGGTTTGCAAAAGAACTGGCTTAGCAATAGCCTGTGTTTGAAAATATTATCAAAGTCATTGGAATCACTAAAGCCCTGGAATTTCCAACAGTCTGCCCTTCAGTACATTTATGCCTCCACCCAATTTCTTTTCACTCACTTTTGCAAATTGAATGTCTCATGTATAAGACATCTGACAACGAAGGTCCAGTTACAACAAAGCTCAGAATCATCAGGCAGAGAGCTGTGGGGCAGCTAGTGCGGCACCCTAACCTCTGTGAGGACATAGCCTGTGTGGAATCAATGAGGTCAGTGGTGTTTATTTTAGCTAACTGTATAAGTGATCCTCCCTGGTCCTTAGTTAAGCATATAATTGTGCTGCACCAGTCTTCATTTTATTCTTCTCTTTTCAAATGCAAGGGAGTCTAGTAATCACACACAACTTCTCGAAGTCGTCATGAAGATCTTCCTTTGAGTTTTTGTTTTACAAAAGAAACTAAACAGCCCATAATTTCTCTTATCCCATTCAAGCTGTGCAGTTACAGCATGAATATTTGCTCAGCAAATTATAAATCTGTACTTTGATTACACTTTATAATGGTTCTTTCCAAGTTTTAGATGTATTTGTCATGCAGTCAAATATTCAATAATGACAGCTAAGGAAAATTAGAGATTCAAGTGTCAGCTTCAGGAGACATTGCTACCAGCTCCAGAAGATTAGCACCCTAAGGAAAAAATGTACAGAAGCCAGAAATCTGAACTTTTTTGCAATCTCTCCATTTTTAGTATTGGAAAATATACTCTTTTAAATGCATTTAGTACAAGGTCTACAGGGTCTCACTACACAGATCAGATTTGTAGTGCTCCTCCTGTGTTCAGCCTCCTCAGCACTGGGATTTCAGGTGCGCGCCACAACAGCCAGTCTCAATTGCTGCTCAGCATGCCTTGGGGGTGGGGCCATTATGGCCCTGGAAATTAGGCTTCTATAGAAGTTAAACTCAAATGTATAAAAAATATGGCACATAAAATCTCAAGTTTGAATGAATGGTCCAATGATATGAGAAATCTGCCATTTGGTTTCAACCATTTTTTCAAGAGAATAAAAAATAGTAAAAACCATTAGAAACAATACAGAATTTCAAAAATCAGCATGATAGAAATTCAACAATGATTGCTATATTGCATATTGTTGTCTTTATGTACCAGGCATAACGGTCTAAAATTTAAACATTAACTGTTCCTTTCTTTGAACCAGTGGAAATTAGTAATATAACTATCTTAGCTATCTTATGTGTATGTATAAACTTTCCCCCATTCTTTCTTTTCTCTTTTCCTTCAAGTTGTTCTTACTGAGCAGTTGCTTTCCTATTCACAGAGGTTTGTATCTCAATACTTTGCATCACATGGCAAAATAACAAAGGCAAATTTAAAAAAAATAGTGGTCTATTAAAGACTAGGACTCAAAAACGCCGTTGATCTTTGCCATTCCAAGAACACATTGATTTTAGGAGTTGTGCACTCTTGCAGAATGTTTACTCTTGATGTTTTTACTTATTTTTCCAGTTTTCATTTTTTAGTGATATATGTTTTCAGAACAAAGTGATTGCATTCCTCATGGGAATATATCTGTCTTGAGTTTTTCCTATTTTATTTATCAATAAATTGTTTGCATTTTAATGTTTAGATTTTTTACCAATTTTTATTTTAGCTGACTACATGTTGAGGAGTATGGATCTAGATTCAATCTCTTGTGTGTGGATAGCCAATTTTCCCAGAACCATTTATTAAGAAGTCTGTCTTTTGTTCCCATGTGTTTGGGGGCCCCTTAGCAAAGAACAGAAGGCTGCATGCACCCAGGGTTGTTTCCACGTTCTCTGTTACTGTCCATGGATCCATACACTGGTTTTTGCACACGTAAAATGTTAGTTTTATTTCCTAGCTCTGTAACAACACTTGAAGTCCAGCATGGTGAGGCTTCCTGCTTTGTTTTCTTTCAAAGTGAACACACAAAAATCATATGGGAAACTCAATATATAAATAAAGAACACAGTAAAGGACAGATCATAAGAACTTGATAGATCTCACATGGGAAGAGGATAAAAATATGAAAGAAGGGGAGGGGAAAAAAGAGGCTGAAAAAGAGTCGAGATGCATATGTACATGTACCAACTTCCCATAAAGAATATAGTCATTATGTATGGGAAACATGTACTAATAAAGAATAAATAAAAACTTGGGTCGGGGAAGATAGCCCAGTGGTCTGCTAAGCACAAAGACCCTGGTTAGATCTCAGGTACCATATACCATGGAGGCCCCAGAAGCTGTGTGGGCCATTGAAACCAGGAGTAGTGGGGCATGCCTGTCATCCTAGTGCTGGAGAGGCTGAGAGAGGAGGGAGGATCGCTACAACTCTGAGCTGTGTATCAAGACCCTGTACCAAATTTTTAAAAATAAAAAATTAAAGTAAAAACTTCAAAAAATCAGGGGCACTCACTGAGGAAGAAATTAGCAAAACAGCATCAATTAATTAATGAGAAATAATGATCACAATACTATCAAACTATTTAAATACCTGGGAATTAACCTCATGAGGAAGTAAAACACCCCTATAACAAAAAACATAGACCTCTGAAAAAGTGGTCAAAGTCCTAGGAGGTCAGAAACTAGAAAGACATGCCATTTCTTCATAAGCAGAATTAGTACAGTCAAAATGGCCATATTTCTAAAACTTACACATAGGTTTAACACAATCCCAATCAAAATAGTAACAGCACTCCTCATGGAACCAGAAGAAAACAATCCTAAAATGTATTTGAAACCAGAAGACATCCAGAACAGCAGAAGTTCACTGCTAGCCAGAGAAGATATATTCCAAAATCCTCCAAATGCCTGCAATCACTGATAGCTCTGAACCTTACCTACACTATTTTTTTCCGTAATAATATTTAATTTGTAAGTTAGGCATAGTAAGAGAATAATAAATAGAACAACTTAAAATATACTTGGTAAGAGTCACATGAATGTGGTTTCTCTCACAGTCTTCTCTGTGCTTATCCTTGTGTCTGTTATGTTCTGTGGATGACACAATGGCCACATGCTGAGATGACTTGAGGTGAATGACATAGGCTTTGTGAGGCAACAGACTGGGGGTTACTTGACCCCAAGTACTGTGATGTCACAGCTATCTTTCTGGTAGCTCAGATGGTTCCCAAGTGACTAATGAGTGGATAGCGTATACAGCACAGATGCCCTAGACAGAGGGATGATTCATGTCCTGAGGAAGATGAGCGGGATGACTTGTGATTTCACTGCCCTATTCAGAATAATACAGCTTAAAACCTACAGATGCTTTACTTCTCAAATGCTTGGGTAGTGGAGCAATAGGTAAAAGGAGATTATACCTCAGGTAGAGGAGAAGCTTCCCACGAAGTTGAGGTCTAAACTGAAATTTTCAGAAATCTGTGTGCATATAGCTCTCCAGATTTAAGGAAACAGAATATAATTTCAACTCCACCTTCAGTTTGCATAGTGACCTAACATCTCTGTTCCCCTTAATCATCAAAATAATATTAATGTTTCATAATTCATGTCTCCTAGTGAAGCAAATCCCCCAGGGGAAGGCCCATTGTGGCAAGCCCACTGTATCGCTATGATTTCAAGTAGCAGGCATATGATGGTACCTCAGCCAAAGGGAAGGATCTCGCAGCAGGAAGTGGCCTACCTGTTGCCTGGATTTCTTGTTCACCAGGGGAAGCACTGTTTTGCATCCCCTCAGTGTGAGAGAGCTCTCGCAAAACTGGATAAGGCCCACAAGAGAGCCAGAAAAATGACTGAAGAGTTAAAAAGTAAAACTAAGGAGAGGTCCAAGGAATCAGAACTATTTTCTAGAAGCACAAAAACTCCTGGGTAACATGGGAAATGTCTGCTACACTTTCAGAAAGGTCTCCTTCCCAGCCGCTTCCCATCCATCACCATAGAGGTTGAAATTAAAGTGAATTTAAAGTGCCTCAGAAATTTCAAGTGGGAAAGTGAAGGAACTTTTCAAGGAGCAACAGCAGCTGAAAACAGTTGCTTTCCCCCACTCAGTTCCACTTGAAGAGCTTTGTAAAGCAGTCATCTATTCTGGAAGGATTAAAGTTAATTTTGTGTTTTCTGCGTCTGGATTTTGGGCTAAATTGTTGGAGGTTTGTTTTGTTTGTTTGGCAAGAATCATGAACCTCTTGTGAAAGCTACAGATTATCCCTGGGGGGAAAAAAAAATGTCTATGTTCACAGAGATCCTAAAGCTCTTTAACAACCCTGGAGCAGATGACACCTTGTGATGCCTTGTAGTTGTGTTCTGAGATGCTTGGGAGAAAGGAACTTTCTGTGTTCTGAGTAGCACACTCTCACCCACAATTATCTCTGACCTCTGGGATCAGCTATAATCCCTAAAGTGTCATTCTTGCTGCTCTACATCTCATCTAGACACCAGCCCATTGCTTAACCAGCGCATGCTGCCTGGGCAGGAAACCAGGGAACAAAAATGTTCTTGTTAAAGCAAATATAGACTGTTTCTGTTCCAGCAAACACCTTGTCTAATTCTCTGATGCTCTGGGCCTCAGAGCACCCTTTTGGGAATCCTGGCCAAGCCCGCACTACAAATGCCCTTCATCAGAAATCAGCCAGAACTGCCTCACTGAACAAACAGGGTGACACAAAGGAAAAGACCATTAGGCCCTTCCTAAATCACTTCTGCAAAGCACATTAAGGCTGGTCTGGCTGGCACAGTGTTTTAAATTGTGGTCTAGCTTGAGACCAATTTGTCGGAACCATCTGAGCACAGAACATCAAATCTGAAGACTATAAAACTGGAAGACTTCATACTTAAATTTTATGTTTCCCCTAGTGCTACCTAAGTGTCCTCCAAGTTGGCTTCCCGAACACCCACTGAGAAAATGAAGGGCTACAAGGATCGCCAATATTCTGGCCCTAGCCCTTCAAGGTCAGTGAGGACTCAGGATATAACAGAACTTGTGCTACAATATCCTATAACTCAGTGGTTTCCCAAATTTACTGTTCAAGGAGATTATGAGAGCACAGAAGAAAGGAACTGAAGATATATAGTATGCCTAAGGAGAGTTACCTAGAGAGAAAACATTCTCTGGGGCTTTCACAGAGAGCAAACTGGTCAAGCAACGGCCATGACTCATCCAGATGGCTGACACTGACAACAGTTCTACAAAGCACTGTACATGGTTTCAAAGGGAAGCCTGAGGGGGATTTGACTAATCTTGGGAGATAAAAAAGTTACATGAAATCACCAATTCAAAGAAAAAAATTGCCTGAAAATTTTAACTTCTTAATCTTTAGAATATCTCCATTGACCATCATCATGACCCAGCTCAAATTTAATAATGCTTTACAAAGCTTTTATTTTTTTATTATTATTATTTTTTATTTTAAAGAGTAAAAATATCAGGAACAAAAATAGAAGAAAACAGTAACAAGTAAGAGTATATACAGTACAGAATTTCAAAACAAGAAAAATGTAACAATGGTTGCATTACATATTTTTATCATCCAATCAGTATAGATCAACAGACATAGGTATGTAAGACTGATCAAACAATTAAGCACTAACACTTTCAATAAACATTATTTTTTATTTAATATTTTTATTGTTTAAATTTAACAATGGTTATATTACATATTTTCATCATCAGATCAGTTTAGATTAATACATATAGGTATATAAGACTGATCAAACAATTAAACATTAACACTTTTATTTTATTTTATTTTATTTTTTATTTTTATTTTTTGGTGGGACCGAGGTTCAAACTCACGACCTTGAAACATTAACACTTTTAAATCAACATTACTTTTTTTTTTCTTTTCCCCTTTCTTTTTTTTTTGAAAGTTGACATATTGCATATTGTCCCCACAATCGTTCTACAGAGTATAGTGTGTGGGCATGACCCACCTCCCTATTGATGTTGCTTAGAAGAAAAAAAAATGGAAAAGAATATACTTCTCTTTGGACTAAGAGGAAGCAGATGCATACACAGTCAAATGTTCTGCAATTGCAGTGGGCCACCAGTGAAGCTTGTAATGTTGGAGGCTATTGAATCTAAGCCTCCTATACAAGCTTTTAGAGAAGTGTTATTCTTATAACAAGAAATTCATATGCTGAAATCTGAGTAGATTCAAGACCCACTGGTGTCACTTACTAGCTGTGTGAGCTTGGTCAAACTGCTTGATCTCTCTGTACTTTGGTTTCCTCCTATGTAAAACTGTCATAGAGTTGTTGCAAAGATTAAATGAGAGAAAATGCAGTGAGTTCTTTCAGATGTGCTTGGCACAGAGGAAGTGCTCTCTAGAGCCACATCGGAATGTAATGTTTTCTTGCACATTATCTCATTTGTTTCCCATAACAGCTCTTGTGGAGAAAACAGAACAGACTTAACTTCATACATTGGAAACAAAGGTACACAGAGGTTAAATAACTAACCACAAACACACAGAGAGTAAATGTCAGACTGGGATGCTACCATTTCCTTTAGTCTTTATTTTAAATGCACTGTTGAGTCACAGACCTGGGACTTTTATAAAAGCTATGGGCCATTTTTTCACTACTCCAAAGTGCGTATCATGTGACTCGAATCTGTGCTTTTCATTTTAGGGCTCAAGGATAACATGAAGCCTATTCATGAAAGCTCCTTCAACTCTTCCAAATACTCTGGTTTTTTTTGTTGTTGTTGTTTTGTTTTGTTTTCAAGAATTTCAGAGGTAGGGGCTGGGGAGATAGCTTTGTGGCACAAGTGCCTGCCTGGCAAGTGCAAGGTCATGAGTTTGAACCCCGGGCCCTGCAAAACAAAAAAAGAAATTCAGAGGTAACTGTTCTTTGCCAATCAAATTATTCTTCTTCAGTTTCTCTCCTCGGTTTTAAAATCCTTGCCTGCCAATGACTCTCTGACAATATGGCAGCAACAGTACTCAAAACACAGCTCCAACTATTGGTCCCCTGGCTCTCCTGATTCTACACTTAAATCATTCCATCTGGGCTTGAATCGTTGGTGTCCATTATTTCAATCTCTGCACCGTTTCCCAAGTGTTATAGTCTTGCATTCTGCTTCCACAAAGGAAAGTGAAGGCGATGAGCCCCAGCTGCACTTGGACTCCAGTCCTCCTTCACCTACAGCAAAATTAAGGTAAGCTGACCTGATCAAACATTTCAAGAGTTCAAGACACTGTCAACATTTTGAAGCCCGATCAGTCCATCTTTTTCTCTCTTAGGGAAAATTGTACATTATGTTACATGTAAACTAATTACTCAAATATTTAAAAACATTTTTTGTTCTCTCATTACCATTATTTTGCATCCCGACAGTTCTTTATCAGTTTCACCATTAAATTTTGGTAAGTTCTCCTTGTATTTTGTTCAAAATAGTAGAGGGAAAAGAATGTATTTGCCAAAAATTTGACAAGATAATCTCACTTTGCTCATTATTCATGTTAATGAGTCATTTTCTTGGAAGACAGCAGTTATATGCATGCACACACCTAATGTCAGCTGCATTTATGTAACCGCAGAGTGCAAATATGGCAAACATCTGAAGTATATAGTTCATAGTAACAGTTGCTTAAAAACAAAAGTACACTTGTACATTAGGTCAGAGCCAAACTTTATAGGAAGGAGAAATGGGTTTGACAAATGATGTGAGTAAAATTGATATTAACATAGTTTATTACTATTTCAATCTCCTTTAAGGCCATTTTCATTTTGCTAACATTACAGTGGAATCCTAAAAAACAATAGTAAACAATAGCTCCTAACTGTCCTATTTTTATAAAACATACTTCCCAACCCAGAATACAACAAACCTTTTTTATGAATTTATGAGCTCAAAATGATATCTCCACATAAG
>PVJA010031760.1:0-24655 GCA_004027025.1 Myocastor coypus
TGCAGTTGAGGCTGGTCCTGAGCTCACTTTTGTAGCCCAGGCTGGTCTCGAACTCGCACTGATCCTCCTGCCTCAGCCTCCCGAGTGCTGGGATTACAGGCGTGAGCCACCACGCCCAGCCCTACACAGCATATTAAAAGATATTTTAGAAAAGTTTCAAAGCAATAATAATTTGAATAACAACAACAGAAAGAATACAGTGAACATGATAAACTAAACACAAGAGAAAAGTAGGGATCCAGAAGCAGGGAAATAACACAACAAACATATATGTCAATATATAGTAATTATAACCACCAATGTAAATGGACTCAACTCACCAATTAAAAGAAATAGACCAGGAGAGTGGATTTAGAAACAACATCCAACAATATATTTGTTATGGTTTATGTCTAGTTGTCCTCCCAAAGCCTCATGCAATCATGGGGCAGGGACTTCTACAGTTTGAGACTTGATTCATGATATCCTGGGATTATGTGTTTTAGTGCTGATGGGATTACAGATCTGAGTACTTCTGGGATTATGGGTGTGGCCTAAAACGGATAGGATGAAGCTGAGAGTATGAATGTAATATAAAGAGAGACAGAAAGACAAACCTGCTGTTGCTTTCTGTTTCCCTGGTTGTTCCATTGTCTCTGTTTCCATTGTTGCTGTTCCACTGCCATGAACTGCTGCTCTCTGCCATGTGCTTCTCTGCCTTGGAGCCAGCCAAGTATGGACTGAAATCTCCAGTAACTTTAAGCTAAATAAACATTTCCTTCCTTCATTTTGAGTGTGGGGTATTTGTCCTGGCAGTGAGTAAAAAGTAACTATGACAATACTATATACAAGAAACACATTTAACCCATAAAGAATTTCATAGGCTAAAAGTCAAAGATTGTAAAACAATAATACTACATGTTCTAGGACCTCAGACAAAATTATGGGTAGCTGTTCTGTGCTCAAAGATCTAAACTTCTCTTATGGTTTATGTCTACTTGTCCCCCCAAAGCCTCATGGAGTCATTGGGCGGGGACTTCTAGAGTTTGAGACTTGATTCATGATCCCTGGGATTACAGGTTTTAGTACTGATGGGATTATGGGTGGAAGTACTTCTGGGATTATGGGTGTAGCTTAGGGTGGGAGCTAAGGTGGAGAGCCTGAATGTAATATAAAGAGAGACAGAGAGACAGACTGTAGCTCGAGCTGGTACTGCTGCTCTGCTGCCCTGTTTGGTTGGCTGCCTCTGCCACCATTTTGCTGCTGTTCTGCCGCCTTGAACTGGATGCTCTCCACTGTGCTCCACTCAGCCTTGGGCCAACCGAATATGGGCTGAAACCTCCACAAACTGTGAGCTAAATAAACCTTTCCTTCCTTCATCTTGAGTGTCAGGTATTTGTCTCAGCAACGAGTAAAAGGTAACTAAGACAGAACTTGGTACCAGGAGTGGGGCTCCCATCAACAGGGAACCAGGCTGCTGAGTCATTCAGCCAAGTTGACACATTGTATCAACCACTACAACTTCAAACCTAAAATGATCAAAGGTGACAAAGAAGGTCACTATATACTGGTTAGGGAAAAAAAAATTCAAGAGGAAGAGGTAACAGTCATAAAAATGTATATACCAAATGTAGAAGCATGCAAGTACATAAGAAAAAAATTTAAAGGACATGAAAAATCTAATAACCAGTATCACAACCTTAACAGGGGACCTTAACATCCCCTTAACTCAAATGAATAAGTCAAGCAGACAAAACATTAGCAAAGAAGTAGCAGAAATGTATCAAATCTTTGAAAAATGTACTCAGAAGACATAGATAGTGTTCCACACAACAACATTTTAATACACATTCTTTTCAGCTGCACGTGTTTTCTTTCCTTCTTCTTCTTTTTTTTTTTTAAACAGACCACATACTAGTACGTAGATCATGCTTAAGTATTTGCAAGAAGGGCAGGCCAAATAGCTCAGCAGATTAAAGTGCCTGTAAGCAGGAGCAGGGACTGGGGTTTCAATCCCCAGGCCTGCCATGATGGCTCTACTCCCAGGGCATGCTGAGACTACAATTGAGACTGGTCATGGTTATGTGCACCTGCAATCTCAGCACTTGGGAGGCTGTAAACAGGCAGATAACTATGTGTCTGATCTAGTAGTGAGAACCTGAACAACTTGTAGACCCTTCCCTAAAATACCAAGACACAAAAAAAAATGCAAGAAAGCAGGCATTATCCCATGTTCATTATCTGACCACAGTGCAATGAGATTGGATTAAAGACACAAGAGAAACCCCAAAAATCCCTTAAACATATGGAAAATGAATGACATCCTCCTCAGAAAACAATGGGTTAAATATAAAATTAAACAAGAAATTAAACAATATCTACAATCCAATAAAAATTAAAACACAACTTACAGAAATTTAAAGTGTGTAATGAAAGCAGTTCCCAGAGGAAAGTTTATAGTGGTTAACTATCACATTAGGAAAAGAGAACAAGAACAAGTGCCATACATCTACACCTAAAGTTTCTAGATAAAGAAGAGTAAATCAAACTCAAAACCCAAAGACAGGAGGAAGCTATAAAGAGTAGAGTACAAATGAATGCATTTGAGAACAAAAGCATATAAAGAATTAATAAATCCAAAAGCTAGTTCTTTGAAAGATTAAATAAAATTGATAAACCCCTAAGCAATCTCCTCAACAAGATGAAAGTAGAACATTCAAATTCAAGCAACAAGGATTAAAAAGGATGAAATTACTACAAATCCTGTGGAAACTCAGAAGACCATAAATAACTAGTTTGAAAATCTTTACTTTCACAGAATCAAAGATATAAAAGAGATGGACAGATTCCTAGATAGGAATTTGACATTGCCAAAACTGACACAAGACATAAAACCTCTGAATAGCCCGATATTAGCCAATGAAATTAAAGATGTAATAAAAATATTACCAAAAAGGAAAATTGCAGTTCCAGATGGATTCACAAGTGATTTTACAAGAGATGCAGAAAAGATTTAATCCTATCACTCCCAAAACTCATCAGTGACATTGAAAAGGAAGCAATGCTTGCAAAATCATTCCTAGAGCCAAGCATTATATTGATATTGAAATCAGAGAATGATCCAAACAAGAGAATTACAGGCCAATATCCCTCATGAATGTAGATGCAGAAATTCATAACAAAGTACTAGCAAATAGAATATAGCAAACTATCAAAAAGATTATACACCTGAGCAGGTAGGCTACATCCCAAAGATGCAAAGATGATTCAACACACGCAAATGTATAAATGTGGTCCACTATATCAACGGAGTCAAAATCAAAACCTTTATGATCATCTCAGTACATGCAGAATAAACTTTTGCAAAGTCCAGCATGCATTCATGATTGAAGAATACCTCCACCTGATGAAAGTCATCTATGACAAACCATCAGCCAACATAATTCTAAATGGGAGAAAAACTAAAAACTTTTACTCTTAAATTAAGTGCAAGACAAGGATGTCCTCTAGTACCACTCTTATTCAATATAGTTCTGGAATCATTAGCCAGAGCCATTAGAAAAGAGAGAGAAATAAAAGGAATAATAATAGGTAAAGAAGTACACTATCATTATTTGCAGATGATATAATACTCTACTTGGAAGGCCCAAGAAAACTCCACCAAGAAGCTACCAGAATTAATCAGTAAATTCAGTTGCATATCAGGATACAATGTCAATACACAATAATCAATAATATTCCTCTACATATATAACAGATTCACTGAGAGAAAAATTAGGGAAACAATATACTTCACAATAGCATCCAAACAAATGAAATATTTCAGAGGTAAACTAACAAAGGAAGTAAAAGATCCTACACAATGAAAATTATTACCCTTTAAAGAAAGAGATGGAAGTGGATATCAGAAAATGGAAAGAGATTCCTTGTACATGGATAGAAAAATCGACAATGTGAAAATGGCCATATTAGAGCAATCCCTATCAAAATGCCATGAATATACCTTACTGATCTAGAACAGAAAGTTCTTAAAGTTTATTTGGAACGAGAAAAGACCTAGAACAGTAAAGCAATCTTGGGCAAAAAAGGCAAGGTAGGAGGCATTAAAATACCTGACTTGAAACTATATTACAAAAACTAATGTGATAAAAAGCAGCATGGTACTGGCAAAAAAGAAACAAACCTGTGGATAATGGAACAGATTAAAAGATGCAGAAGCAACTACGAACACATTCAGCAACCTTAACTTGGATAAAGGAGCCAAACATGTTCACTGGAGGAAAAACAACCTCTTTAACAAATGGTGCTGGAAAAACTGGCTCTCTGCATGCTGAAAACTAAAACTAGACCTGGGTCTATCAACATGCACAAAGCTGAAGTCTAAATGGATTAAATATGTAAACAGTCAAACAGAAACACTACATCTCCTGGAAGAGAAAATATGTGGAATTATTGAAGACATAGCAGTAGGCAGACAGTTCATTACAAAAATCCAAATTGAGAGAAATATATCCAAAGATTCAGAAACTGGGATCTCTTACTGAGAAGTTTCTGTATGTCAAAAGAAATCACCAACTGAGTGAAAAGGCAACTGACAAATTGGAAAATAATCATAACCAGCAGTCACTCAGGCAAAGGACTTCTATCTAAATTACATAAAGAACTAAATAAAATTTGCCCCCCCCCCAAATTTAAAGCTCCAATTCAATGAGATAAGGACACACTTCTCAAAGGAAGAAAATACAAGTGGCAAATAAACACCTGAAAAAATGTGCCATTGCACATACCATTTGAGAAGTGCAAATTGAAATATCACTGGGGTATCATCTCACTCTTGGAAGAATGGCTATCAGAAGGAAATCAACTAATAACAAATGAAGGAGAGGTTGTGGGTACAAAGGAACCCTCCTCCACTGCTGGTGGGAATGTATACTGGTACAATCACTATGGAAACAAATATGAAGTCTCCTCAAAAAACTAGGAATGTACATCCTATTCAATCTATCTAGTCCCCTTCCACATATTTTCCCAAAATTATTGAAAACATCATATAATAATGATATATGTGCACCCATGTTTATAGCAGCACAATTTTTGCATGGAGGTGCACAATATGTTGTAAGAAGCTTCCTAAAACTGAGGAGAGCAAGGATATAATTTGATTTATATAATTCATCTTATTTTTTTACTATATATTCTCTGAAACATGTTGGCTTAATCTGTCCAGTCCTTTCTTAAGCAGCCTTCTTGGAAAAGAAGGTCAGAATTCTTAGGTCTTCATGCTTAATTTTCAATGCCCTTATTTCCTGCAGCTTCTCTAATAACCTATCATAATCCTCACATTATTTTACTTGTTTGTTTTACTAATATTCTGTAGGGTGATTTTCCCTTGTCCTGAAGATCTGTGAATTTTTGGGTCATTTATTTTTCTTCAAAATATTGCCAATAATCTTACAACTTCCCTCTTCTGTCACACAAAATTTTTGCCAGGACTACATTACCATTTGGACTATATCTTAAATTGAGTTCTTTATCCAAATTTTACCTACAAACATGACTTGTTTTTGCTCTACTTTGCTCAAAAAAGACAATCATTTAATTGTTTATGGATTAATTTTATTTTAACTGACAAGTATCAACTACATATATTGATACTATACAATGGAATATGTTGATATGTGAATATGTTAACACAAATTAAAACTCTGATTTATTTCATTTTTTAAAAAATATTTTATTAGTATGTGTTTGCAATAAACAGTAAATGCATTCACTGTGGGGAATTTAAGTATACTTTTATTTCCATTTGTTTCCACTACCCTCCCATCTCTTTCTATTGTTAGATCAAGGAAAATAAACAAATAGTTTATTCTGAGGAAAACGTGAATAACACAGGCCCAGAAACACAGATTCAAGTTATCCTGAAAGATTGTTCTGGAGAAAAAGAAGCTGTAGTGACTATCGAAGCCAGTGAACACCAGTGATAATGAGTCAGTACATTCAGTGAACACACTGGAAGAGTTTTTACTTGAGGTAAGACTCAGCAAAATTTGATGACCACTAAGGTCTTATGGTGCTTCTTTTTTACTGGTAAGATTGTTCAAGCAAGGGGTCTGTAATTTGCCAAGCTATGGATTGTTATGTCTAACATTCATTCTGGAAAGTTTACTTTATGGTTTATCAGGGACTTGACCAAGATTCCCAACTGTCTGTGTGAGGGGTGTGGTGGAAGGATAAAGTAAGAGACAGATACAAATTTAATGATGTGTAAATGGTGGAAGGGAGGTCAATGTCTCAGGATGGGTAAACACCAAGACTTCCAGTTAGCCACTATATGTGATAGTCAGTGTGTACGGAAGGTAGTGAAAAATCCCAAGAACAGTAATGGCAATTACAGAGGGCTAACAGTAGGACAAATCATTAATGCAAGGATGAGATAAGGACCAATAAGGAAACTCTAGTGTGCCCAGGCAAAACTTTTACTACTGCTACTATATTGCTTTACAGATGCTCGGCGGAATTTATCTTATCCTGTGTGCACCAGAGTGTCATTACCTGTAGAGCTTCAGTGGCAGCTTAAAGACAACAACAAAGTGGGGAGGTTCCTTCTTCCAGTCTGACTCAAAGAGCAGGACAAGAATGACCTTGGACATCTTCTGTACTCAATTTGTAACTTGTGCGCCTGGACAATGGTCCTGTGAAAGTTCGGATGAACACAAAATATCAGGAGTCATTGGAGTAAGAGCATTTCTCTAACGCTATGAGTTAGCTCTTATGTCATAATCCCTGCGCTTCCCTGGTGTCTTATCTTTGTGAAAAGAATGCATCCATCTGGTACTTACCTGAAGGGCTTTACTGTGATATAGTTTATTCTGCAATGTTCCATTTTAGACATGCTGTGTAAACTGATGAAATGAAGCTAGTGACCATATCTATTAGATCAAATATTCATCGATCAGAAATATTCAAAACTCCCATTTTTATCATTTTGAAGCATATGGACTTAGAGGACAGTGTACTTTATGAAATAAACCAGGGAGAGACAATAAATACCACATGGTGTGCCTATAAGGAGAATCTAAAAATGTTGATCTCCTCTCCTATAAGGAGAGATGAGAGCAAGACAAGGAAGGAGACGCTGCAGGGATGCAGTAACTGTTGATCCAAGAGTGTCCATTTTTGTGACTGCCCTTATAACCAACCTGTGTATCACTTTGTCTCTCACATCTGGTAGCTTTTTGTTTCCAAATTTCAGTAAAAATGGAGTCATTACATGAAAGAGATGAACAAACCTCACATATGTTTATTATTCTTCTTGTCAACTTCTTTCCCTCAATATTACATTTAGGAGTGGACTCGTTTGTTATTATTTTCCCCATGCTTTCTCATTAGCAATCACACTGATCTGTTTCTATAGGAAAAAAAGTTGTTTATATGTCACAATCCACATGCATTTTCTAGATGTACTGAGACTAGATCAGTGCATTTTCCCCAATACTTAAATTTGTTTTATGAAAAAGATTCTAGAAAATATGGGAAATGAGGTATAATTTCTGACTCACCTGTATGAGTTGAGCCAATTTATCCACTTTATGAGTTAATGTTCAAGAGGAAAAACCACAAGATCCAGTTTTATAATCATGTCGGTCTTAATAGGTAAGACAAATGTGAAGTAATCTTTACCAACACTGTTGCACCTCCACGCATATGGGTAGATTGCACAGTGCAAATAATTAAGTGAAAGCAAAATTGTATTTATTTATTTATTTTTTTATCTTGTGGCTATTTATTTATTTATGGTGCTAGGGACTGAACTCAGGATATTTTTTTGTTTGTCTTTTTGAGACAGGGTCTCAGTATGCAGTTCTGGCTGGCCTTGAACTCACTTTTGTAGCCCAGGCTGGTCTCGAACTCGCACCGATCCTCCTGCCTCAGCCTCCCGAGTGCTGGGATTACAGGCGTGCGCCACCACGCCCGGCTGAACTCAGGATATTATGCTTGCCAGCCAATTAACTTATTCCACTGAACTGTCTCCCCAGCCCTGCAAAATTTTAGAATAATAACATATTTTAACATGGAGAAAAGTACTTTCAAACACTCAGATGTTTGCTTGCATTAAATCCCCAGTTTCTTTTTCTTAGGAACTGTCATTTTGGTTGGGTTGTTTTCCTATGCAAGCAGAGAATAAAACCTCATCATCTATAGTATCTTGTATTTAAAAATTTTACAGATATATCCTGTTTAAACTGGGATAGTACATTTGTAGTACTGACATCGAGGGTCATTTGAATCTTGATAGTATTTGCAGGAATTGTAAATATCATTAGTTACCTTTTCTAGTTATTAGCATTTCCATCCATGTAGTGGATCTGATAGCAATTGTCATCTTTCTGGGGCTCGATAAGGATAAAATGAGATGAAAATGTAAAGATCTTGTTAAAATACCTTGTCTAATACTCCAAAAACTAACTTATTGTTCTTCATACAGCTTTTGATAGAAGCTATTCATCCAACTATCCTAGGTTATACCCAATGCTGGTCCGTTTTTGAGCCAAATTCACTCAGGTCAATATGAATACATTTGATTAGCAAATGCGAAATGATAAAGTGTTAGCATCTATTAATATGTTAACATTATTATTTTCTTTAGATTTATATATTAAGTGAGTTTATAGCATTAAGAGCTAAGTGTTTTGTATTCCATAGATACATAGGTAGATAGATAGATAGATAGATAGATAGATAGATAGATAGATAGATAGATAGATAGATAGACAGAAAGAGATTGTGTGTGGGGAAAATGTACTAGAAAGGAATACTTTGCTCATGTACTTTAAAAATTTTATTATTATATGTTTGCATTGTTATTTCATTTGGCTTGGGGAATTGATCCATACACATATTGCTGTTTAATTGCTTGTATTCCTTCTTCTTTCCCTCCCTTCCCCGTCCTTCATCAGATCTCCTACCTGTGTGCTCCGTCTAGCTTCTTGTTTCTTACTATGTCTTTTACTTTGCATTTTAATTGTTTATATGTTAGGACTCTCATGTTAGAGAAAGTATATAATATTTAAAATTAATTCTCTGCTTGGCTTCATTGATTGCAGTAATGAGTTCATGGAATAATGAATTTGTACAATTTCTTGTGATTTTGTTTCTCTTATCCACTCTACTACAAAAACTTGATTTTGTTACTCTGACAAATTCTGGTTTAATATTGTATAACTACTGACATATATTGCCCGAGTACATATTTTCAGATAATTTATTCACCTGAACTAAAAGGTGACTTTTTTCTGGTCTGTGTTGAGGTGCTAGAAATATAATACATAGCTGAGACTAAATACTTTTCCCTTAATATGACCAAGACAGTTTTAGCAAATGCCTTGTGTATCATTACCTAACATAAAAGATTAATATGAAATCTTAATCTTAGATAGGTAGTAAGAAAATTCATGAACCACTTTCTAAATTATACAGATAGTGTAAACTAAAACTAGTAGAATAATCTGTGCAAGGAATATAGATACAAAGCCCAAAAATCTGTTAATAAAAATCTTATAGCTCACTAAAATTGGTCATCCAGGAATGAAATTAGGGTTTATAAATCTTGAAGTGAATCTTAAAAAGGAGCATGGAATATAATTGCTATTACCACTGCAAAATACGAAAATATTATTGGAGACTTTGACATAATTTTGGAGACCTTGACCTAATGCTAGATCACCCTGCTAACTTGGGAAATCTAAGGTTAATAGATACAATAAGGTTATCACATCGTTTTTTGAAAAATGATTGAAACTATAAGAAATTCTTAAAAAAGTATTTTTAAACTATTACCATAAAATACAATTGTAGTAAATCTAAGAATATTGGATTCCATGCAATTATGCTTAAAATCACAGAAATACATACTTCTATATAGTCCTCTTTTTCCTCACAAAATGTTCTCAATATTATAAAATACTGAAAACAACAAGAAAAAATAGAACTTTACTGTTTTCTCCCTTTTGCCTCCGAATTCTTCTGATTTGAAATGGTTCAATGCTAGAAAAGAAAAATTGTTTGATTTTGTTCATTTTGGCACAGGGAGTCAAACTCAGGACCTTGCAGTTTCCAGACAGGTGCCTATGCTACTGATCTATCTACCTGGGAAGCAAATATGTTGTTATACTATTCTGCAACAAATGCTAAGAGAGGTACACATTTTTAAAAATTTGCATGAGTAGTATTGATTATGAAATAAAATGAAATTCTAATAGCTTTTAAAGAATTTTTACTGTATTTTATTTTTTTGTCTTGTTTCAGAACTTTTGTTTGTTTGTTTATTTATTTTTATGGCCAGGTCAGCCTGCCCTGTGGGCAGGGTTGGCGTAGCATGTGGTGCCGGGGCTCGAACCGCGGTCCCTGCAGCCACCCAAGCTTTCCTGAGCAGGCACTTTAGACTACTTTAGAGACAAATCTTAGAAGTAAAATTAAATACTTAAATATTATATTTCTATAAGTAGCATTGTTACTTAAAATTACATATTCAAAGCATGAAGATTTACATAAATATATTACAGTGCAATTTTGTGCTTTCAAGTTTTTTAATCTTTATTTTTTAAAGAGAATAATATATTTTTCCAGCCTGCAAATGGGTAGGAACTATTGCCTACATGCCAAGGCTGAAACTTTCCTGCCCAGATCCCAGGACTGGTGTCCATGTGGGTAGGAACTTTGGCCTGCATCCTGCGACCAGAGCTTCCCCATCCAGACCTCAGAGTCAGCACCTCCTGTGGAACCCTGCAGCAAATTTCCCTGCAGCAAAATTCCCTGTAGAGAGTCTGGGGGTCAGACCCACGCAGCTAATCCAGGATCTGAACATCTTGCCAGAGGAGCACAGTGAGCTCTCTTCCACAGGCTGCAGCAGGAAGGAACTGAGCACAGCAGTCAGACCCAGCCAGGCACATCTGGACAACTTCAAATTTGGTAGATCTGGACTTGAATTTCAGTAGGGGCTAACAGCATAACTGCACCAAACATCTACACCAAAGATCAGAGGACAGGGTTATGCAAAATAACAAAGAGAAGGAGCAAGACGTAATCTCAGGCTCTGAGCCCACTCAGAACAAATGCAAGAGACACTAGCATAGAAAAAACTGGGAATAACTTATCTGAAATCTTTGGATTAGTAGCATCAGAAGTAAAGAAACAAATGCAGAAAAGTATAGAGGAAATAAGATCAGGAATAACTCCTGAAGTAGAAAAATAAAAGAATAAAGAAATGTATGAATTAATAGTGTCTGAAGTAAAAAAAAAAAAATACAGGGAAGTATAGAGGGAATCGGAGCAGAAATAACCTCTGAAATAAAAAAAAAAAGAAATCTCTGAATTAATAGCATCTGTGGTAAAGGAACAAATATAGAAAGATAGAAAGGAAAATAGATTAGAAACAATCTCTGAAATAATAAAGAAAAAAAAGAAATCTCTGAATTAATAGCATCTGTGGTAAAGGAACAAATATAGAAAGATAGAAAGGAAAATAGATTAGAAACAATCTCTGAAATAATAAAGAAAAGATAACTTCCATGAAAGAATTAATAAATGCTTCTAAAGAAGAAATTCATAAAAAGTTAGAGGAAAATAGAGAAATGAGGCAAATGATGGAATCCTTGAATGAGCAATATAGGAAAGAAATAGATCACATGAAGCAGTTTCAAAGAGATAGACAGGAAAATAAAATCTCAATCACAAGCTGGCAACACCATACGAAGGCAAGTGAAGATAGTGGTTCAGGTCTCAAAGACACAGTTGCAGCTAGTGAAAAGTTAAAAAAAATCAGATTAAAAACAACTAGGATGCAGGAAAAAAATAATTCAATGTCTGCAACATGATGCAAAGATGAACAACATGAGACTAATAGGCATCAACAAGAAAGAAGTCAATATAAATTATATAAAAAATAGCTGGGAGTGGTGGCTCATGCCTGTAATCCCAGCACTCAGGAGGCTGAGGCAGAAGGATTGGTGCGAGTTCGAGGCCAGCCTTGGCTACAAAAGTGAGCTCAAGGCCAGCCTCAACTGCATAGTGAGACCCTGTCTCAAAAAGACAAAAAAAAATTATATAAAAAAGAATATGGGCAGAAATAATAGCAGATAACTTCCCAAATATGAAAAGAAAAATGTATTTTACTTGCATTAGAAATGATACAGTATTTCATTAAACAAACTGATAGCAGTTCAACAAGTGTTGTAAATTTGTGCATTCTTGTCTTCAAATTACTTGTTTAAACCACCAGTTATTTTTATTGTTCTTTTTGTGGGATTGTGGTTCAAACTCACAACCTTGTACTTGCCAGGCAGGCACTAATGCCATGGAGCTATCTCCCCGGGCCCCTAGATCACCGGTTTTAAGCAGGCAAAAATGGTCAAAAATTAAAATTAGAAAAAAAAAATCAAGCATTAAATGTTTCTTGCAATAGTCTGGTAAAAATGAGCAGAACAGTTATCCAAGGTATCCTGTGCATATACACATATACTTTCCCTTCCCTCTTTGTTTCCTTTCCCTCATCCTAGTTGTTGTTTCCTTTTGAACAGTTTCTTCCTCTTTCACAGTCTCTCTTGTACATTTCTAATTTTACTTATTCTTATAGTTTGAAGTGAGCCTCTTTTATTAAATAGCTTACACAGTTCACTATGGCAGTGAAAGCAAAGCCTGAAATATAGAAAACCAAAAAGATCCCTTTTTGTTGGAAAACTTAGTCGTTGAATTTGTGAGTTTCAGAAAAGAACATACCGAAGCTAATAGTTGGGTTTATAAGTCAAGTTCTTTTTCAGGCACTATAAAGTCCCTATAGGATAGGTAGCCACTGAAACATAATAATATTACTACTAAAATCTTTATTAAAACTGAATGGCATTGTATTGTGCTGAAAAATTAGATATCACTAAAGTTCAGTTCTGTTTGCTGTACAGAACAGAGAAGCCATTTACAAGATATAATGAAACAAGCATCTCTTTAAAAATACATGAAGGGCAAATGTGTTTTCTTTATGAGCTCCACAAATTTGATGCACATTCTAATTTCTTTGTGTTGTAGCTTCCGGGGTTCCATGGATCTTGTGGTGTGGGAGGACTGTTACGGTGTGAGTCTGTTACCAGCAGCTACATGACAGCATTAATTAAGTTGTGCTTTGGGAAAATGAAAGCCAGCAAGATGCATATTTGGTTTGTTTCCAAAAACTTAAGTATAGCAATGTCCAGGAATTTCTAATTAAACATTAACCACTCTTTTTCCTCTTTTCTTTCTGTCCCTCCCTACCTCTCTTCCACCACTGCTTTCATCTTTCCTCCAGCCTTAATTATTTTTTCTTTAGTAGTAACATCTACATCTGTGGTACAAAGGTCAGTTAGAAGAAACCATTAGTAGAAATGGGAACACTATAGTCTTTATTCTTGTGAAATTAAAGAAAAACAGATGTAATAAAAAAAGCACTTTGAAACCACTTGGGCCTATGTCTGGTTTATTTCATTCTGTGGCCCTGGAGACTGAACAACTGATAGCTTTGTATTGAACTGCATACCCAATTCTTCCTGCTCTTTCTTTCCTTCTTTCTTTCTTTCTTTCTTTCGTTCTTTCTTTCTTTCTTTCTTTCTTTCTTTCTTTCTTTCTTTCTTTCTTTCTTTCTTTCTTCCTTTCTCTCTTTTTCTCTCTCTCTTTCTTTACCTTTCTCTCTCTCTGTTTATTTTTTCTTCCATTTTTCTCTTTGTTTCTTATTTTATTTTTTGAGAAAGTGTCTCTGTAAATCGCCATAAATTTACTAGGCATAAACTTTTTATCTTTCTGCCTTGACATCCAGTGTATTAGGATTAGACATATGCACCACTGTATCTGGCTGGCCTCTTTAAACAATTTTTTGATTACACAAAGGTAGTGTTTGTTTCTATGGGAAGGAAAGAAGGTATCTTTTCCCATGCAGAGCTCTGTTACTTTGTGACAGATCATTCAGATATACTGAACTTTCTTTTCACAATTGCTTAACATTCTTCTTTTATTCTTACCCCTACTCCAAACTCCACTTGCCAAGTTTACTTTCTTCAGGAGTGCATGGGACAGCATTTAAGTTCACAAATTTCAGAAAATTGTAATTGTGCAAAAGATACTGTGACTTCTAAGGTTCAGCTTTAATTTGGTTGGCTCAAGAGGTGCCTGGCTATGTTACAGAGATGTGGATTAGGAGTCTGGTCCCTCCCTCTTCCTCTCTGACAATGTGCTTTTACTCTACTTTCCTATTTCCGGGACCTGAGGAGCTTCATTCAGCCTCACCTTCCCTCCCTGATGTTAAATGGAGCCATTTAAACATGAACTTAAGTGTCTGCCTCCTGAGTCATATTAAACTTCTCCACCCTTTCCAGAACACAAAAGTTATTAAGGTACAGGCAAGGTCCTAAGGCTTTCTCTCCCCAGTGCAGTTCAGTGGCTCAGTCTACCTCTACCTCTGCATCTGCTGTCCAGCTTCTCTTCTTCTTCATGGTGTCCAAGCTATGCCACTACTTTCCTCTGACCTTACCACTGACGCTTTGGTAGTTACCTTTGTGACATTCCATTCCCAACACGTTGAGAAAGTTTCTTCAATTTTCAAGACCAACTTCCACAGCCTCCCTCAGGTGAACTGTTGGACTCTTTGTATAGTTTCAGCAATTATATTCTGTTTATACCAACATCAAAAATCATATCACAACTTCTTTTTGCAGTATTTATAGCCTCCCGTGGTGGGCCAGTGAGTTGTAAGAGAAGAAAGTCTGTGTCCTGTTCATTAAAGCTTTTAGAGAAATAGCTATCATAATTCTTGTTTTTCTCACCAAAAATATAATACAGGTCATTTCCTTACATTTTCTTCCTCGTCCCCTGTCCTGAATTATCAAGTGAATATGAGATATATTCTTTCCTATAATTACATCAAGAAACTTTTCTTAAAGTGGCTGCTGCATATCCTGGTAATATTAATTAGCATTAAGAAAAGGCAGAGGGCTGGGGAGATAGCTCCTTGGCACAAGTGCCTGACTGTCAAGTGCAAGGTCATGAGTTTGAACCTTGGTCCCACAAAAAAAAAAAAAAAAAAAAAGACAGAGTACCTCTCCCTTAAGAGCTTTCAATTTAGTATGCTATGGAAGCTATGCATAGAGAGACGTTTGCTACTGAACATGAAAAACAACTTTTCAGTATCAGCTATATGCAATAGAAAACTTACAAATAAGTACACAATTAGTGTGACTACCTATGAACTGAAAAATGAGAGTTCCTTATCAATACATCTTACTACATGCTTTAATTATCAAGGCCAATTAGATTGGACAGGGATATAAGTCAAGGACACAGCTATTGCCTCACCTTAGCTTAATCACTAGCACTGAAGAAAAGAATGGATTACCTTATTAATTTGACTCAAATGCTATTTGGCTTTGTTTCCCTCATGTTTAGTTCTTGGGTCCATAGTACAGAAGATTTTTTCCCCGGCAATTTATAATTGCCTTTGATTTTGCCTTGTTTCTTGATTGTGATGTCGCTAGAAACAATGGTCATCTCCACCATATCACTAAGTGGACTTATTGCTAAGTAATTTTACCTTTTAGGGGAACAGTATTGGATGGAGTTGACTCATAAGACAAAAATCCAGAGATTTTATTTAAATGAACTTGTAGCCTTTCCACAGTTCAATGGTTTCTTTTTTTAAAAAAGAAATATTTATACTAGTGCGTTACACTCATCATGGAATGGTGGAACATATATGTACCACTAATTAATTCATTTCCCCCTTCCCTCCACTACCTGATTTCTTAAATTATTTGAGAATTTCAAGCATACCTGCAAACAATAATTTTTGATAGGAGTGTACATTTCTTTGTCTTTATGTTTGAAAGTGTTGCTTTTTGGTCCAAGTTTGACTGGCAGTTTAGTTGGAAATGGAACTGCAAATTCAAAACAGCTTTCAATCAAAATGTAGCAGTGAAGGTATTTATATATTTTATTTAAATGTTCAGTTTTGTTGGAGAGAAATTTGTTCCCATTTTTAGTACATTTGCTTAAATCCCAACTTGTTCTTAACAGTAGAAGGAATAATTTATTATAATCTTTTATGCTTACCATAGCAAGTATGATATGATTAATTGAAGAGTGATGCAAGTACTGTTGTTGAGCAAAAGATGATAATATTTATTGTTTAACATTTTGCCTTTTATTTTATTAATTAAAAATATTTTGTACTTACCACAAGGTGTACAGGGTCTCACTACACAGATAGGACTCATAGTGCTTCTCCTGTTTTCAGCCTCCCAAGAGCTGGGATTACAGGTGAGACCACCGTACCCAGTCTTCATCACCATCTCAACATGCTCCAGGGGCAGGGCTGACACAGTCAGCCCACATCAAACCGTGGTCCCTATGTCTGCCTAAGCAGGTGCTTTAATCGGTTGAGCTACCTGGTTGGCCCTGTTTTTTAAGGAAAATGAAACAGTGATTTCTGTTTGTAGCAGAAACTAAGATAAGAAAAGATTTCACTAAACAAAGTAAGAGGAATTCAGTAATAGTTGCTGTATTACATGATGCTATCTTCAAATGAGTTGTTCAGATTACTAGATATAAATGTGTAACAGTCATTTAAAGAAAACAAAATAAAACAAAACACAACAATAACAAAAGTTATAAGAAATGCAAAAAGGGAAGACAAAAAGAAATCAGTAAAACCCAAAATCTGTTCTCATCTTTGTCTTCCCCGTTTTAAAAGTTGCATCCACTTGGAGACTGACCTTCACCAGAAATATTAAGGAGACATACATTAAATGCCTCCTGTTTGCCTAAGAATAAATGTTATATATCTATGAATAAAGAACTGACTACCTTACTTTCAGTAAAGGGAGGGACATGGTGATACAACCTACCTTCTGGGATTAATTTACATCACTGAACTTTTGTCAAGTGTTCTATCTATGTCAACTTAAGAATATTGTGTATGTGTCTGCATTTCAGTATTCTTTGTTCTTTCTGGCTGTACTATAACAAGCTTCCTATGTATTCCTTCTGATATTCATCTTCAGTAATCCTCATATCTCATTAGAGCATAAAATATCTTGCTGTTACTATCCTCTTTTTTCCCATCTTTCATATCTTTATATTCAATATTCTTACCTCTCCATACTCTGCTTAATTTCCATGGTGATCACCATCATCAGCCGCTGATATAAAAGCTCACCACTGGACTCCTGGTTGATCAATCCCTCATGGCTAAAACTCAATCATGTTTAAAACACATCAGCTCTACTCTTGTACTGATAGCTAAGCATAGCTAGAAATTAATATATAACACTATTTATCTGCCCTCCTTTCAATGGCCATTAAGTTCTTTCAGTTCAGAGAGTTTTAGCTAAATTTTCCTGTAGCCTTGGGTTTTCTTTACTCATTTTGCATTTAATTCACTCTGGCCATTAGTTCAAATATCTTGTAGTTCTTGTAGAGTCACCAGTGCAACAGATTAAAATGTTAAAATGGAATATTTATATTACCTTCTATATTTATGTCATATATTGCTTTCTCTTACAACATTCTCTTTTTTAATTTCATAAAAAAACACATACAATTTTATGGAATATAAATTATATTGAAATGACCTTATGGCATTAAAAAACATTTAATGTAGCCAAATATAAGCTTTTCTATATATACATTTAAAAGTAAATCTAGCTCTGAATCTAATGACTACTGTAATTTCTCAAAAGCAATAAACAACTTTAGCTCTCTGTAGTAATTGCAACAAATGAATGACTTATATTAGTGAAAAAACTCATAGGTGATGCTTATAGCATGAAATATTGATCATAATTGAATAAACTAGTAAATTGTTAAGGATTTTAAAATACACATTTTTATCTAAGTATGCATACTTCATTAATTTTGCCCAGCATTTTAGGGGTCAGTTGATCCCACCTGATAAACTGTGCATATTTCAACTCCTCTATTTTCTAGGTATGAAACTTCTTTAATAGGCTAAAGATTAGTTGATGTACTTTCAGGTAGCACTGTTACATATCATCCTCTCTTTTATGTCTCTCCTTGAACTACTGGTCATTGACTGAAATAGACTTCATACCACTGAGATCGCCTTGGTTTGCACCTGGTTATCTCATGTGCCTCCTAAGCTTGGACTTTTAATGTCTTCCATACCATGCTGTGCTTGGTCCAAGTGCAATTTAATAATTGATTGAATGCATTCACACATCATTTTACCAAGTCATAAAATACATTTCATTATCTTTGTAACTGTACTAAAATACTTTTTAAATTCTAAAATAATATACGATAACATGTCTATAACCAAAATGAAGAGAAAATGAAATAATAATGAGATAATAATGCAAAATTGTCAGTGAATACTGAACTTTCTAACACAAAAATATGGCAACAGAATTATGTTAATTACTGTAACTTAATATTACAGTAATTATATGATTACTCTGATCCTATGGTTTATAATTCATGATGTATTAGTAAGACTCACTCAGGAAGTACTCTTTAAACACTTACATATAAAGAAATATACAGCTGTACTTGATTGAAAAAGCAAACTTTCGTGCTTCAGAAAGTTGGTCTTGAAAAATGTTTCTATTTATATAGGAATAGCTAGAATTCTCAAAGGAGATCTTCAATTCTCTGCGCGGGTAGGTGGAAAATGGAATGTTTAAAATGAAAGGAGACATTAGGAAAGCAGGTAGGAGGACTGAGTGAAATGTTGTAGGCAGCAGCAAAAGCACAGCAGTCAGTTAGAGATAAATCTGACCTTGATGTGGGCGGGGAGGAGAAGGTGGTGAGAAAGGTGTTCTGGGAATAAGAATGAGTGCTCTGCACCAGAGGATCGAATTTTACAAAACCTTTTGCTGCAAGACCAGGAAAGCAGAATGCATTGCCACAGAGCACTAGGATTTACTGGAAGCTCAGTAAGGAAGGCTGTATATCCTGTTCCCCTAGACCAAGCCAGAGGGACATGTTTTCTACTGTTGTGTAGGACAATCCACTTATGGGCAATCTTGCTGAGCAGGCACTGTACAGAATGCAAGATTATTTGAGAACGGAAAACCACATGACCAAATTAACTGCATTCACTCTATTATGCTTTCTTTTATTAGTCCTATTTTTAAAGAGAGTACAAATTAGAATTAAAATAGAAAAATTTATAAGTCATACAAAGTTTCACTTAACAGTATGAATCTATTATGATTTCTTAAAGATCCTTCTTGATTCTAGTCAGCCGGAGGTGTGGGTAACATAACAGACATTTAAATGTCTTGTGTCTCGTGTTGGATTTCCCAGTGACCTACTGTGTAATGTCATACAAATATCTAACCTATTCATATCTCAGCTTTTGCTAGAGTGAGATAGCAAAGAATAAAATATCAGTTCCAGCACATAGATTATAACACACCAATGAACTTTCTGGTGCAATTATTGTTTTTGCTGTGATGTTGACATTGCTTTTATTATGTGTCAGCTCTGAATTCTTTTGGTTTGACTTTCTAGAAGCCTATCTTCATTCTTTTCATCTGTCAGGAAACTAGTATCTTATACAATAATCTATTATTTCATAATATGTTATGTTAAAATGGATAACTAATGCACCTGCCTGGCAAGCATGAGTTCTAGTCCCAGTACTAAAAATAAAAATAAATAAATGTCTGACTATATCTATGCTTACCCAATATTTATTGAGTAACATAGAAGTTGAAATTAACTTACTAAAATTTTTGAAAGAGATGAAATATTGCTAAACATAAAATGGCTAAGGAACACAAAGTGATAGTGAAGGAATTTCAGATTTCTGAGTCATCCTTCAAATTAACAGATCCTGGTAGTTCCTTTTTTTCTTCTTTTATTTTTTTACAATAATTAATACATTGCATATTGTTGTCTTTGTCACAGTTATTTAGAGTATAAGAAACACACATGATTTCTTGTCTAAACATCATTAGTACAAATCTTTCTTCTCATTGCACAAAGAGAAAGTAGCTGTATATATAGTTCAATAGTCCACAAAAGCAGTGTATTATCAGCTCTTCTGGCATTATTGGAGACTGTCGACTTGAGCCTTTACATCTCAGTATATTAATATGGCTTTCATTTTTATACCTCGTGGTCAGACTTTTCTAATGGATGTTTGAGATCAAGATAAAGCAAGACCTATATTACAAATAAATACATAAATAAATTAATGTTGTAGCTGAAAAGGTCAGTCAGGTCCCTTCAGGATTTACTCTGAAACCATGTACTGCGGTTTGCAGAACTTTTCTGAGTGTCAGCCATCTGTATGAATTGCTTTACCAATTTGCTCTCTGTAAAAGCCTGAGAGAATGTTTTATCTCTAAGGTGACTCTCATTAGGCCCACTATACATCATGAATCACTTTCCTCTGTGGTCTCATATTTTCCTTAATAGGAAATTGGGACTCTACTGAGTTATAAGCCGTTACAGTACAGGTTCTTTTATGTCCTGTGTCCTCACTGACCTTGAAGGGCTAGAGCCAAAATATGTACTATTGTTGTGTCCCTTCTTTTTCTTTAATTATTTAGACTGCCAGCTTGAGTTGTTAACTCTCCAGAAGAGAAGCTTAATGATATTATTCCCTATAACATAGGCACTTGAGCTTAACATCACTATCGTTCTGAATATCAAACACTGTATACATAACATGAAATAGGTATTTTCCATCAATTGTTGATATTCTAAACTTTAAATCCCTATGGAATGTGAAAAGAATTGCACATTGTTACACAGAGATTTATGAACTTAACCATTTACAAAATTGTAGTGGCACACTTCTATTGCTTTTTTTCTTTTTCTCATATTCTCTTTTGTTTCTGTTTTCCTATCTTTCTTATTTTTAAACAAAAACTTACTTGAGAGAGAGTATAGCAATAATTAATATGACATTATAAGTAATGCCTAATTACAAGACTAAAGTGATAGGAATTCCAAGCATGATGTTAGTATTACATCTTGCTATCCTCAGTGTATTTGCTTAGTTCACAGATATCAGTATATATTTAGTCAGGGTGCAAATTCTACCAGTTACCTGCCTGTTGGGGAGTTTTAGGACCACTGACTTAACCATGTTTTGTATATAAATGCATGGTTTTGCCCCTACCATGTTTCCTTTTTTTTTCCCTTAGCTCTCTCTTCATTGTTTAATCCTTAAATTCTCATTTTCCATTTAACTACATTGTACCTTTCCATTTTTTTTAATTTGATATTTTTATTGTTCAAATTTAACAATGGTTATATTACATATTTTCATCATCAGATCAGTTTAAATTAATACATATAAGTATATAAGATTGATCAAACAATTAAACGTTAACCCTTTTAAATCAACATTACTTTTTTTTTTTCTTTTCCCCTTTCTGTTTTTTGGAAAGTTGACATATTGCATATTGTCCTCACAATCGTTCTACAGAGTAGAGTGTGTGGGCAGCCTCCAGCATTGCAAGCTTCACTGGTGACCCACTGCAATTGCAGAACATTTGACTGTGTATGTATCTCTTAGTCCAAAGAGAAGTATATTCTTTCCTTTTTTTTTTTTTTCTAAGCAACATCAATACCTTTCCATTTTTATTTCTTCTTGTTAGTTCTTATATTAGGGAGACCTTATGATATTTACACATGTAGGTCTGGTTTATTTCAAAGCCTTATATATGAAGGCTTTGAGTTTATGATTCTTTATAGCTGAGTAATACTTCATTGTATAAAAACACCACATCTTTTTCATCCATTATTCGGGCAACAGACATTTTGGTTGTTTCCAAGTTTTAGCTACCACAAACTGTGCTGCTATAACTATAGGTGCACAAATATCACTATAATATGGTGTTTTCAGTTATTCTGGGAAAATTCCAGGGGGATTGCTGGGTTGAATTGGATTTCTAGTTCTAGTTTTTAAATGAGTCTCCACACTGATTTCCATAAGGGTTGCAACATCTGTAAGAGAAAGTAGGAGGAAATCTTGAAGACATTGGGTCAGGTAAGCAGTTCACAGACAAAAATCAAGGTGCATGTGTAATACTTGAAAGAATTAACAACTGGGACCTGCTCTTACTGAGAAACTTTTGCATGTCAAATTATCAGTAAAGTGAAAAGAGACCCCACAAATTTCAAAAAAAAAAATTCTTAACTAACAAATATTCAGACAAAAGTCTTCTATCTAGAATTTATAAAGAAGTAAAAGGAATTAGGGTACCAAAATTTAAAGACCCAATCCAGAACTGGGCATCTGAGATGAACACACATTTCTCAAAGGAAGAAGTAATAAGAGCTAATAAATACATCAAAAAATGCTCCATATCACTAGCCATTCATGAAATGCAAATTAAAAACGACACTGAGATACTATCTCACTCCAAAAAGGATGGCTATCATTAAAAAGTCAACCAACAATAACTGTTGGAGAGGCAATGGGGAAAAAGGAACACTTCTTTACTGGTGGTGGAAATGTAGCCTGTTAGATTCTTGTTAAATCCAATTACCTGTCTAACATGATTCTTGAACATATGTGTATACGAAGTAGACTTCTTCTCCAGGCCTCCAGTGAGGACACGTGATACCAAATAGGTAATTTAATTTTTAAAAGAGTTATCTAAGTGGAAATGAAAAACTAAAATGCAACAAACAACCATTTCCATTTCTGGAAAATACCCTCCTACTTAGAGAAGATGGAATAAAGACAGTCTCCCCAGTCACCAATTAGTTGGTCATCAGGCATTCAGGATCGGGTCCACACTGATAAATATCTTATTTGAATAACTACCTTTGTCCAGATTTAAGAAGAGTTTCCAATCATTAATTGTTTTGCCTAAATCAGGCCGTTGACATAAAAGTATTGTTATTGTGGAAACAGCTTATTTGTGTGAATAATTTATTTATAATTCACAATGTGTCAAAAGAGCAGGGCGTGGTGGCGCACACCTGTAATCCCAGCACTCGGGAGGCTGAGGCAGGAGGATCAGTGCTAGTTCGAGACCAGCCTCGGATACAAAAGTGAGCTCAAGGGCAGCCTGGACTGCATAGTGAGACCCTGTCTCAAAAAGACAAAAAAAAAAAAAAAGAGGAGTCAGTGATCAAGTTGAAGTCAAACTACTTGACACTCTTCATTGGAAAATAAGGACAATATTGCATTGTGTTCGTGTAAGCTGTATACTTTTCTGTTAGCATGTTATTTGACAAGCAGTTGAAATTAAAAATAATGCAGATTTAAAACGCCTTCCATGAAACACCACCTCTGGGAGCTGAGCCTGCGCACCCGCCGCGGGTAAGCCCCTGCGCCCCTCTGCCCTGCTTCTGCGTTCCCGTGACTAACTTGCTGTTCCAGCCCAGCCCAGACCCCACCGCTGGCTGGGTCAGGATCCTTGGCCTGCCTTCCCTTTCCCTGCCCCGCCCCCCCTTTTTTATTTGAACCCCTCCAGCCCAAGCTCCAGCACTGAACCCATCAAATAGCCCATTTGGCAACCGTTCCGGGCCACGAGCCTACCAGGACTACTCAATCCCAAAGCTCCACCTCCACCTAGACCACATCCGCCAGGATTCACAAAAGCTAGCAGCCAGAGCCCCAACACAAGAGTCAGGAACCTCTGTAGAAGAACCACCTTGGAGTCTCCAGACCAAACGGCCATAGACACAGCATAATATCACCAAAGTACAGAGGTCGCTTCGATACAAAATGATAACAACAAGGAGTAGGAGGCAATCTCAGGACCCGTGCCCACCCAAACAAAATACAGAAGACACTATCATGGAAGAAAATGAGAATTATACAGATGAAGCCTCTGAACTGGTAGCATCTGAGGCAGACACACAAGTGCACAAACTTATAGAGCAACTGAGATCAGAGATAACATCTGAAGTAAAAAAAGAAATACATGAAGTGGAAAAACGGCTGGAGAAACGTACAGAGGACATCAGAGCAGAAATAATATCTAAAGTTGACAAAGACATGACTATATCAATAGCATCCCAAGTAGGGGAACAACTACACAAAAGTAGAAAGGAGAACAGAACAGAAATAATCTCTGTATTAGAGAGAGAAAGGATAACCACAATGACAGACTTCAATACTATTAAAAAAGACATCGATAAAAAATTAGAGGAGAATAGAAAAATGATGGACTCCCTGACGGAACAATATAGGAAAGACATAGATCTCATGAAACAGTTTCAAAGAGATATACAAGAAAATAAAACCTCGATCACAAGTTGGCAGAGCCGAATGAACGAAAATGAAGATAGAGTTTCCAACCTTGAAGACACAGTTGCAGCCAGTGAAAGAGTAAGAAAGGATCTTTGAAAACCAACCAGAATGCAGGAAAAAATAATTCATCATCTGCAAGACAATGCGAAAATGAACAACGTGAGATTAATGGGAATCAATGAGAAAGAAGGAGTCAATACAAATGATATAAAAACAATATGGGCAGAAGTAATAGCAGAAAACTTCCCAAATTTGAGAAAACAATCAGACATTCAGGTAACTGAAGCCTACAGAACCCCAAATAACATCAACCCAACTAAAAACACGCCAAGACATATAATAATCAAGATACCAGAAATCCAGCTGAAGAATAATATACTAAAAGCTGCTAGAGAAAAGAAACAGGTCACATTT
>PVJA010031761.1:0-24644 GCA_004027025.1 Myocastor coypus
TTTTTTTTTTTTCTTTTTTTTTTTTTTTTTTTTTTTTTTTTTTTTTTTTTTGGTGGGACCAGGGTTTGAACTCACAACCAGGCAGGCACTTGTGCCATGGAGCTATCTCCCCAGCCCCGGTAGTGCTTTCTTTTTTAACATGTGCACCTAGATTTTGATCAGCAGGGTCCAGGCTTTGAGAGGGATGGAATGGAGACGGTAAAGGGGAAAGGTTGTGGGGAATAACCTCAAACTCCAGGCCTGCTGGGGCTGCAGGGGCGCTTACTTTCTGGGAGATGTGGGGTCATTGTAGGACTTACATGCCCTTTGCTTGCTGCCACAGTCCATTCCTGGATGGAAATGGCACAGTCTGATGGAACAACGACATCAGGGTTTCTGTCCAAGCACTCAGGAACCTTGGGGAATGAACCTCACCTCACAGAGCCAGGCCTGAGGAGCTACAAAGGTGTGAATTCATCCCACAAAGGCTGAGGCACTGCCTTAGGGCATTGCTGCCCAAGGGGAACACAATGGTGACCACAATGGTGTCAACTTTTTAATAACATCTCTGAAGCCAATATAGTTGAGGTAATATCAATTTAGCATGTGATCAATACAATATTCATTAGTATTTTAGTACCACTGATTGGAAATATAGTGCCTACCTTATGCTTCAGCCCTTCTCAGTGTGCAAGATCCAGGCAGTGCTGTGACACAGTACAGATCTGCAAAGTGGCCTGGGAGCCAATCTATGCTGTTTTAATATATCCTATTGACATAGTTTTACACATTTAAATTACTGAAAAATGGTCAAATAATAATAGTTTATGATATTGTTGTAGGCAGCTGAATTAGATAGAAATATTATAGGCAGTTAGACAGGACCAGCCCGTCAAGGATTACATGGAAGACAAAGTGACTTTACAACTAGAAATAGACACTGCTCCGCTGCAGGCCAGATCTCAAGACAAGAGTAAACAAAAGCAGCTACATACTTCCCTAAGGATGAGCATCAAGGATTGATATTCTGAGTAGGTATAAATCACCTTAAGAGAGCCTAGAAAGAGTCACCAGCCCACATCCAACAGGAAGCGATCTTACTCTATATTCTTGCCCGCTTGCTATGTAACTTGCTTTCCCATTGGATCCTGATTTTAATCAATGTTACCTGAGCAATGGTGCTTGTAATCTCATTGGTTGACCATAGTCTTTGTCCCACCTCATACCCACCTAAGCAAGTTCCCATGTCTTCTCCACAACCTTAGACCCACCTCACCTCCATAAAAGTCCCTGGAAAAGACTGCTTCCGGGGACACCCACTTGGAACACCTCTCCTGTCTCTCTCTCAGACAAGAGCTTTCTTTCCCTCAATAAATATGTTCTGCTCATTACCTACATTTGTTCCTAAAATTCATTCTTCAGTTTTAGAGAACATGAACTCCTCCCAGGTACTTTTCAGGTTGGAGATTAGTTTTCCTTATATCATTTGGAGGTTCCCTATTGGAGGTCATCTATCCCAGATCAGTTTTTTCTTCCTGCATCAATATGAAAATTACATGAAATTCGAACTTTATGTTTATTAAATATCCCATTGAAGTACAGGTATGGTGTTTGATTATATATTATCTAAGACTATTTTTGCACAACTGCTATAAATAGATAGATAGATACATATATAGACATAGATATACAGACAGCAACTTCTCAAATATTATTCAGTTCATTAAAAGACTAAGTCCATAGCCCATAGACACCTGTTCTAGAAGTCATAGAGGAGAAAAGGGAGAGGTGACCCTGGAGAGCTGGTTCCCTCTGGCCTCTACCATGAGCATATAAGCAAGGCATGGTTGTTATATGGCTTGACCATGTGCATAATCTCAACTGAAAGAGGAAGAGCTCTGGCGAGTAGAGGTTGAGGGGCTGATGTGATCTACTGATGGAGATGCCACAGCAGAAGGGAAAGGCAGGCAGTCCTGATGTCACAGCCTAAGGCCACGCAAGGATGTCCTACACAGCAGCAGAGTGAAGAAGGGCTCAGGTTGGAGGAGGCACGCCATGGGGCAAGGGACCGTAAGGAAGAACTGGGTTAACTTCAAAAGTCTGGTGCATGTACTTGGATAAAGATTTTGAATCTGAAAAAAAAAAAAGAGTTTGAATCTGAGCCTTAGCTATAGTGAATAAAAATGATAGCAACTACCCGCCCCCATTGGTCATCATTTTGTCTTTGAAGATCTGCTTTACACCGTGAGGACCTTTACCACCCTCTTTCCAAGTCCCTTCATTGACATCACAGTGCCCACCTAACTGTCTACTCTCCTCAACTCCAGAATTGTACGGTTACTTTTTCTGTCACTCTGGCTGAGAATGTGGGCATGGTATGTTAGCACACTCCCCTGGGCTCAGTAAATCTTTCCAGGACTTTAATTAAGTAGGATTTAATATCATCAAAGGAATATTTTCATCCATCAACACATTATCCTGGCCCACCCTTCCAGTTCCTGTAAGTTACCTTTGGGCAAAATAAAGATAACACTTATTAATTTTTCTTTTAAACAATTGGGAAAACATGACCATAGATTAAAAAAAAAAAAAATCTTTTCCTGACATCTTTGACCCACTTCCTTGAAAGCAATACATTGATATATTCCTGGTCGTATTTCTTCAATGTGACCACATTTTCTTTTGCTGTATTATTCCATATGTCCTTCTGCTCTAAGCCTTCATTCATTATTTTTTTTAACCCTTCCCTCAGATTTTTTCTAAATTACCATCATATCACATCACGGTTTATTTGGTGAAACTAAGGAGCCAGCATTGGTACATTGTTAATTAACTTTTACTTTATTCAGATTTTAGTTTTCTGTTTCAGAATGTGACAGATATCCCACTGCTTTTAGAACAATTATTTTAAATTAGCACATCAATTAACATTAATTAATGTCTTCACTGTCAAAACCTAAAAATGCCTTTCTAAAACATTCAAGAGGTCTTATAAATTGTTCCCCACAGTTAGGTAGCATTTTTTTAAACTCATTGACCAAGTAGTTAGCATTAACAGTTAGTATTTAGCAATTTAACTTTTTGAAATTACTTTTATTGTGGTAAAAATATTTAACAAAAATTTTGTATCTCAATTCTGTTTTTCCTTGTCATCTTTTGCCAGGTCTGTTTCCTGTGCAAGAGCAAAACACCTGAGGAAGAGCAGAAAACCTAGGGTGATTCTAAATGTGGAAAGGGGACATTAGCCCAGGGAGGTTTACCAGAGTACAGGGCAGAATCCAGGTCATCCACCCAAAGTAGACATCAGTGGTGCTGCCTATCAGCAAAGATCTGCCCAAGTAGACAACGGATGAAACTGAAAATGGTGAACAGAAATTACTCTCTTTCATTTATTCAACAAATATTTACAGCACCCTATGCACCAACCACCACAATAAGCTGTTCTAAACACAGAACTGAAGAAAAAAAGAAACATTCCCTGATTCATCGGCCGTTACAGTTTAACTGAGCCAAACAATAAGTACGTAAATATTTACAAGGTGTGAAAGACTAAAAGGAAACAGGAAGAGATAGATGTTCTCTGAGACAGAGAACAATTAGGGCACCTGTTAAAATGACCACTAAAAGTCTTGCCAGGGGCTGTTGTTTGACAGATGAAGGATAAGCTAGAAATGACCACATGTGTACCAGGAGAGGGTGTATTTGTCAGCTTTTCATTACCATAATGGAATACCTGAGACAGGTTAACCTTATAAGGAAGGGATTTGTTTTGCCCTCAATTTCAGAGGATGGAAATCCAAAGGCACAACACAGGCTGTGTCTGTGGTAAGGGCTTCTTCCTTAGGTTGCATCACCTCCTGGCCTGCATTCTTCAAGTAGTATGATGCCCTGAGCTGAGCTACAGGCATCAAGAGTGGGAGGGGCCAGGATGCTCCTCTTAACTATCTTATTGCAAGAATCCAAGGATCAGAAGAGAACTACTTAAAACCCTCAGTGCCCTCAGGATCTACACCAGGGCTCACCTCTTTTTTTTTTTTTTAGGTTCCACCACCTTCAATTGCCACCACTCAGGGTAAGAGTCTTTATTTAACATAAAAGCCTTTGGCCACAGCTATAGCTCAACAATAGCAGGGAGGAACTATAGCTCAACAGTCACACAGGGGAGCCTGGATATGAGAAGATTCTGAAGCAGAAAATTGCTGTTTTAGGAACTCCAGCAGGCTGTGTGTGAGTAGAGTCAGGTGAGTGCAAGAAGAAGATGGGAGGTTTGTGCTGCTAGTAAGAAGAGCCAGGTGTACTGCCTTGCAGCCCTGGTAGGCCAAAGTAAAAGTGGTGACAAGGATTTTTCAAGCAAAGGAGTAGGACTGTAAAGGTCCAGACCTGTGAAAACAGCAAGGACTTGGCAGCTGAAGGAACTGGACAGGAGAGCGTGACCTGCATGTGGTGGTGTGGGACCCCTGCACAGCATGAGCTGGGAGCTCCAGCCCCTCCCCAGGGACCTTCCTCATTCCCAACATAGACTCATAAATCTCACAAAAATGCTCGCCCTATCTATTGAGTCCCTAGTCTTTCGGATGGTGGTCATTTCCATTATGCTAAAAAGCTTCTAGAAGCAAACATAAAAGGACACCCTAGAGAGAGCGGCTCACCCAATGTACCGAGCTGGCTGAAAACAAATTGTCCAGTTCCTAAAATGTAAATAGAAATTCAGAATTGAGAACAGCAAGGTCAGCTGGCCAGCAGGAGGCAGGCCACTGGCCAGTGGCTCATGTTTAGATGACAAGGGAAGAAAGAGTAAAATGCAAGAGGAAAACAAGGACTTTCTCTTCACACAGTTGGGAAACACCCTCTGCTTCCCTTCATTTCCCAGCTGGGGCGGGCAGCAGCAGCAGGGCGAGGGGTCAGGAGGAAGCATTCAATCCTGGACGCCCTGCCTGCTACCAGGAGACCTATCAGGGTGTGTGCCACCGGGCCGGATGCCGGAAATGGGAAACACAGAGGATGTGGTGCCAGTCTCTGCTGATGCCAGGGCTTGCCCTAAAAAACTGGACATCAGTGAACAGAAAGCCATTCAGACCCTGCAGCAGCAAGGTTCCCATAGCAACCAATAGTTCCCCAGCAGCTTCGCATCCTCTTCTTTTCTGCTCATAAACTTTTCATTTAGATTCAACCTACACTTTGGATAAAATACCGGTTGGGCAGGAGGTACTGGGAAAGAGATTGAAGAGTTATTGCGCAGGGATTGAAGAGGATACTGAGGAAGAGGAACAAGAAATCTGGTTTTCATGTCTGAGATTAAAAGCCAGCTGAACTCTAGCCAAATAAAAAAAAAAAAAAAAATAGGCTTGGGGGATTTGTTTTGTTTTTCAAGTCCATGGTTCCTTCTAGTTCTGGAATTTTCCCAAGGTTTTTTTGGAGCCAAAGGCCACTGGTCACTTCTCCCTCCTGGCCCTTCTCTGGTCCTCATTCTCTCCTGCTGAAGGCATGTTCTGCCGGCTGCTGTCCCAAGTCGATTAATAGCCTTCACCCCTGAAAGCCACGCTGGCTGAAGTCCCTCTGCCCTTTCAAGGGCTGACAGATTAAGAGAAAGGAAAAGACTGCCTGGGAATGTTAAAGAACATCACTGCTGGGCCCCATCTCTTACGACTTGAAGCTAACAAGCCTTAAGAGGAACTACAAAGCCTGTTTTGCACAGACCCTTCATCTGTGCAGGTTCAGCAGGATGTTTAACACCAACGAAGCACTGCCTAGGGGACCACCCAGACTAGAATGTCGCAGGGCCACAGGACAAACAGATTTCATAGGATGTTACCAGGTCAGGCCCAGGTCACAAAACACGTTGGAGAAAATGTCCTTTGGTCTGCAGAGAGGCCTGTCCCAAGCCCAGGGCGTGTGCTCTTCCATCGTTTGGCCCTGTCTTGCCCTGTCCCCTTCTGCACCTTTCAGGTAATACCAAAACTTTTTCAAAAAGAAGTCCCAGTTCTCTTTCTGGTGAAGATAGTGCTGCATTCCTTCTTCCATGGTGACTCCAGGAGGTCTAAGAACAACGCGGTTCATTGGTTGTCATTTCTGATTGTAGTAACCCAAAAAAGACCCAGCGAAAGTCACATGAAATGAACCAGAAAATGAACAGTAATGAGCATGACCAAATGCCGGGGTAAATGGCCTTCATGTGGGGTGCAGAGGAAATGTTCGTGTTTGATCCTGCTTTCCCCCTCGGTGCTGGTTAGGTTTACACGGGGCTATTTTTATGCGTGCTGAATGTTTTTCTCTTTCGACTTCATCTAATCTTGGCTGCCCTACAAAAGTTCTCAAATTTCTGACAGTGCTACTGTCACCAATGTCTACCTCATTTTCTTACCAGCCACTGCAGCTGTCTAGCACCACAGCAGTGAGGAAAAAAGAACAACGTGTACTAAAATAGCTGCCCTAGAAATCATAGTCAATGCGCTGTACAGAAAACTGGCACGCAGAGCAGCTCGAAGGGGAGAAACAAAGGCATCAAAACAGGCGCAGCTTTTCTGCTTCCCACTAACTGATGCTAAAAAGCATGGCCAAGACAGGGTCAGTTTGTTGTCAGAGAGATTCTGGATCCCACTTCTGGGATGAAGATCAAAGATCCCAGCATGTTATAAAATGCAGAATCCTGATGACAACAACCAAAATCTTGTCATCTCAAGATTAAAACTTCCAGAGGCAGCGGAGCAGAGGTGGTGAAGCCAGCGTCCACAGTGCTTTGGCTGTGGGATTTTTGATCTACTGTCTCCAGGACATTAGGCCCATAGTCGGTTCTTAACATCCTTCACTTTTCTTTGGTCCAAAATGAGTCTGACACACGCTCTACAGCAAAGAATATTTTTAAAAATAACATTTGGGCATATACATACAAAGAATATTATATAGCTTAAAGATGGCATGACCTTCTGATTTGTGCTACAACACAGATATATCTTGACGTCACTACACTGAGCAAATAGCCCACCCTTGGAAAAGACAAATACTGTTGGCTTCCACTTATATGAAGTACAGTGGGGTAGAATGATATCAGGGGCTGGGAATAGGGGAATTGGCTTACTGCTCAATGAGCACAGTTTGTGTTGGGGAAGATAAAGGAGTCCTAGAGATAGATGCTGCTGATGTTGCGCAGCGGTGTGAATGTTAAACTGAGAGCAATGACTATGGTGTTTCATTTCTATATGTATCTTATCATAAAAAAAAAATAAGTGTCTTAGAATCCTCCATGTGTTTATGAAGAGAAACTGGCCTGTTTGCCTATAGCTCTCCTTTACTAATACAGCGGTGTATTTTCCAGAACAGTAACGTGGTGAAGTAACAGAACTTCACAGATGTCTTTTTTTTTTAATTTAATATTTTTATTGTTTAAATTTAACAATGGTTATATTACATATTTTCATCAAAAATATGGAACACTTCATGAATTTGCGTGTCATCCTTGCGCAGGGGCCATGCTAATCTTCTCTGTATCGTTCCAATTTCAGTATATGTGCTGCCGAAGCGAGCACCACAGATGCTTGGAATAAACAACTTATGGGATTTGTATGCCTTTTGTTCTCAAATTAAAGTGATTTTAACTGATTAAGGTAGTTAAAGCTGTAAATTTTGTGTTATGTGCAGTTAAAACGTATCTAGAGATTTATTTTTTTTAATGTTTTTTTTTAAAATTTTTATTTATTTATTTTTTTCTTGTTTCAGAACCTTTGTTTGTTTATTCACTCATTTTTATGGCCGGCTCAGCCCGCCCCGAGGGCAGAGCTGGCGCAGCATGTGGTGCCGGGGGTTGAACCAAGGTCCCTGAAGCCGCCCAAGCTTTCCCATGCAGGCGCTTTAGAGCACTGAGCCATCCCGCCGTGCCCCAAATATCTAGAGATTTAAAAAAAAAAAAAAAGAAAGAATCCAAGCAGTGAGGGTTCTCCTTTCTCTTCTTGCAAGCTGCTCTGCTCTACCCATGTTGCGGGATCGTTGCCCTTTGCAATCATAGAGACAAAAGATGAGGTAAATGTTTCTTAGTGAATTTCATCACAGGAATGTGGACTCTATAGATCTTTCAGTTGCTTCATGAATCTCAGTGTCCTGATGCCTGTTCCACTTGAAGGCTTCACAAGGAGACAGAGGGAAATAAAGGACAGGGAGGAGGCTGAAATATGAGGCATTTTCCTGGAAAGTGTACAGAACTGACTTCCTTAGCAATATGTGGGCTCTCCAATGCAGGTGCCAGTTCACCTTGGTTGTCGACTTGACTGGCTTAAGGGGCTCCTGAAGAGCGAGAGTAGTGACGTCATCAGCCGGAGAACCCGTTGGTGAGTCGATGGCTGTGTGGGCTAGTAGGAGGTGGGGCCTTGTCAGAGGAGGTGGATCAGGAAAGCCTGACCTTGGGGGTTGTATCTGACCCTCCACCCCAACCCCCAAGCCCTCGGACACTTCTCCCTGTGGACTACTTCTTGCTGTCATGAATTGGGTAGTCTTGCTCCACTGCGCCCTTCCTTTATGCGACTTCTGCCTTGGAGCCAGAAAACAATGAACTGAAGCCTCTGAAAGTGGGAGCCACAGCAAACCTCTCCCCGTTTCTAGCTGTGGGTGGTGTGTGGCAGGTATTTCTTCCCAGCATTGGGAAAGCTGCATGACACCATGTTTTGTTTAGTAAATAATTAAATGCATTTTCCAATGACAAAAGTTTGGAAGATAATAAAATGCAATTCCAGTGCCCTTTCAGTAGGTATCAAGTTATTATGGCTATAACTCACAGTAAGAATTGGATTTGACAACTTGCTATATGATAATGTGTGCATTCCTATTGATAAATTCACATAACTGAATCAGCTGCTGAAATTTTATGAAATAATATTTGCTCCTAAGCAAGCCCTTGTGATATTTTAATTCTTCCTCTCTTCAGTTCTCTTCTTATTTCATTTTTAGATTTCTGGTTGTAATCCACTAAATTTGTTTCAAGAATCTGCAATATAGTTGAAAAATACTTGAACAGGCCCACTGCCCCAGCCATAGATTAAGAGAGCCGGTTGCTGGTTCTAGAAGACTAATAACAGATGAGACTCCGGCAAGGGAGAAGGCTCAGGTGACCGCAGCCACCCAGGAAGAAGGCTCAGGTGGCCGCAGCCACCCAGGAATGGATTGCAAAACCGGGTGTACGAGCTGCCAGCCCCGGGAAAGGCTCAGGAGGAGAGCTGTGCATCACGCATTTGTGCTGTGGCAGGCAGGCTGTACATGGATGTCAGCAAAATTGACCCTCATTGAATACCTCTGTGAAGAATTATAAAGTGACATCTAATTTGAGAGACCAGAGAAAAGGCAAAACCCAGAGACTTTGAGGTCGTGCTGAACGTTTTAATAAGGAGAGGAGTCCAGTGGACTTTGCTACAGTTTCACAGAGAAATTGTCAGGAAATGGTTTCAAGTTTTGGTTACACGATGTGGTACTGTACTTTTCAGAGCCCCCCTGCAGCCCAGTACCCGCCTTGCCTCAAACGTCATTTTTCTTGGTATGTTGTCTGGAGAAATGGGAAGCAGAAACTCTTGTCTGATTTCTCCTTTTCTGTGCACATCAGGGAGCTCTGAGGGAAGGCAGCCCTCATGGGTGTGTGTGTTCACAGCTGCTGGTGGCCAACCCCAGGCTGAGAGAAATGGGCAATCTGAGATCATGCAGGAAAGCACATATGACAAGCCCCGGGTACCATAAAAAACACCTATTATTTCTGGCAAATCTTGTTGAAATGATTACATTTCCCAGGGCTCAGGAATCAAACTAAGAATTCACAAACCGATGCCTGTCTGTGCAGGCTCCAGAGCACTCCCTAAGGTGATACGGGGGGGGGGGGGGGGGAGTCACGTGACCCGCAGTCTCTAGCTGCTTCAGGGAAGCTGCCCTGCCTGCTCTCTCACCTCTCCCAGGTGTGCCTACAGACATAAAGGGAGGGGATCCTTGTGTTCTACCTCAGCCAGGCCCTTAGGAAAAACAAGATTATGGATTCCAGAATGAATAATGGAAATTACCACCCCTGAGCTCCATAGGATGTCTCTTGAACATTCCAGAGCATTCCAGTCACCATCACCTTTTGTTTCAAATGGTAGGATGTTGGGCTGGAACAATTTTAAAGACCACCTTTCTCAATTTTCCCAACATATCTCACGTCACTTAAAATACCTGGGACTGAGCTTCCCTGCTAAGTTCGTCTCCTCTAAATTATTCCTTGAGTAAGTCACACTTTCCACTGTCTTCTCTGTCCTTACTAAGAGACCAGTGGTTCACTTCTCTGTGTTTTCTTCCCCTGTGGGTTGCACTCTCCGTCTCCATAAATGTTAAAACTTCCCTCTTTGGCCTTCCCTCATGCTTCTCTGGCAAATAACATTGTCCTCTCCTCTGTCAACTGAGCACCCGCTCAACACCAGACAGAAGGAGAGCAAAGCCAAGGAAGGTGTCACCTAGTTTCCTCACAGGACAAAGTTCAGCCAGAACTTTGGGTAACGTGTAAATTTTTGAAAAGGAATCTGATCATGTGGGAGAGACTTTGCTGAACGTTTCAAGAAATCACCTGGGATGAACAAGGAGCATCCATTATGACACTGTTGTTGTCTGGAAGAGAGCCTCTGCCACCAACAGCCTGCAGTAATATGGATATACATTGTCTTACATAAATGAAGTCCAAAGGCATCTTGGGTTCCAGGAAAGATTCGATTCAGTGCTACTCAGTAATGGCATCGAGGACATAGGCCAATTGTGTCCTCGTGTCCTGCTAGCCTCCGCATTAACACCGCTGGTTCCTCTACATGTATTAAGACAGCTGCCATCAGATATGCAGCAGCATGAGTGTTTCCATAGCTAGTAGAAAAGAATGGATGAGAGTGGCCATCCCACAACCCTATCATTTTTTTCTAATTGGGTCAAAATAAGTAAAAGTCCATTGCTGGCCCTGTAATGAATATCAAAAAATCATTTGGGGCTGAGGAGAGAGCTCAGTAGTCTAAGTGCCTGCCTGGTGGCACAAGGTCCAGAGTTTGACTGCAGGCACCTCATACTGTGCTGGGTCCATAATCCCAGGTGCATCGTGCCAGCCCCGAGACCTGGCATGGTGGCACACACCTGTAATCGCAGTGCTGGGGAGGCTGAGGCAAGAGGATCACTGTGAGTCTGAACTGCGTAGCAAGACCCTGTACCTATCAATCAATCAATAAATAATTTTCTTAAAATATCATTTAGACTAGGTTATTCTTTGTTACAGGGTGTATTCTGCACTTCATTAGATGTTTGCTAGCAAGCCTAAGCTTTGTAACACATCACTGTCGCCAGCCTCATATACTAAGAATTTCTCTAGACATCTCCAGATGATCCCTGGAGTAGAAGCAGAGTCATTCTTGATTAAAAAGAAGCTGGTAGAGAGTAACCAGGTTATTTATCTCTGTGCCTTTATTACTCATCAGTAACATGGGAATTATAACAGTAGTTATTATACTATGATGACAATTGAGTTTATACAAACATAAAGAGTATAGTGGGCTGGGTAGATACCTCAGTAGAGGAAGCGCTTGCCTGGAAAGCATAAGGTCCTGAGTTCAATCCCAGTACCACACACACACACACACACACACACACACACACACACACACACACACACACACACAAGAATATAGTAAATATAGTAAATGAAATATTAATTACTTCATTCATTTCTCCTATATCTGGAGTGTCAGAGATAGTCAATAAAAATTTTCTGAATAGTGAATTTAATGCAAAAGTCTTTTGATCTCCAAAATATTGATGCAGTTTAGCAAAATGTTATTCTGCAATGCTACTCTTCCTGAGAAATTTTCAAGTTGGGATTATTTTGAATTTATGAAACATTCTACTTTTTCATGTGAAAAGAGGCCTGGTGTTCCCACTGAACTTGGAGGCTATGTGTATTTCCACATAAACATATGTGTGTACACATAGTTATACAGACTTCACCAAGAAACTTATACTTCAGAAAGAGAAAAACTTGTATAAATATTTTAACACTAAATTTATTGAAGCCAGGAATGGTGATGCATTTCTGTAACCCAGCATTTGGCAGGTTAATATAGAAGGATCACTGTAGCCCAGACTGGGCTGCATAGTGAGTTCAAGACCAGCCTCAGAAGCATAAAGAGATTGCAGTTCAAAAATAAAAAAATAAATGAACAAATCTACTGAGACATTACAGAATTAATACAAGTTATCTGTGGCCTCTACAATTACAAGAAGTGATAAAAGTAGTGGCTGTTAGCTTCCGGATAGTCATGACAAATTGGTGAAATGCATATACATTTTGGGGGGTCAGATTCTATAGTGTGTGTGTGTGTGTGTGTGTGTGTGTGTGTGTAAAATTTGATGCCATTCATAATTGTTTTTGGCCAGGGCAGCTTGAGAAAGGCAAGTTAGTGAGAGTCAGCGACCTTATGTGGCCTTGCTGAATCATTTATGTAAACCCTGCAATGAGTCTGCTCTGCACTGTATCCTGGAAACTGAAACCATGCAGTAGCTCTCTGTGGGAGAGCTGGAAATACAATCTGAAGTGCAAGGAAGAAAGGCAAGCAGTAGTACAGCAGAATTTAAAAGTATATACATTCCCTACCTTGTCACCATTGATAAACACCATTTTTTGTTTGAACAGAGCCCATGCAATTTTAAAACTCACTTTCATATGCCTCTCTAAAAGTATTATTGGAGTGAAAGGAGAGCAAGCTAATCAAATAAAGATATTTTATTTATACCAATTCATCTTTAGGATCCTGAAAAAAAAATCTAAATGGACAACAAAGAATGCACAAAGCTCAAATCCTGAAAACATTACAAATGACGATCACAAAGTCTTTCACAGCAGAAGGAGGTGGCGAAAGTACGTCTCCAGGGCCATTTCTCAGTGAAGGATCACAGAGCAGGTTTGCGAGAGTAATGGAGCAGATATGATGGCAGATACACAATAGGAGCTGACTAAGCGTGGTGGGGGAGCGTGTGGTCAGTGTTCTGAACTCCATTAATAGGTCAAGGAAAAGATTTTAAAATAAGTGCATTACACATAAACTTCAAGGATGACAAAATGAGATAGGAGATCTCTCTCTCTCTCTCTCTCTCTCTCTCTCTCTCTCTGTGTGTGTGTGTGTGTGTGTGTGAGAGAGAGAGAGAGAGAGACAGAGAGACAGAGAGAGACAGAGAGCACTAAGGTCTCTTCACAGCAGGAAGTTATGTTAGTCCACTCAGCTGTCATAACAAAATATCACGCACTGTGACTGAACCAATAGAAATTTATCTTTCACAGCTCTGGAGGGTGAAAGTCCCAGGTCAAGGTGGCAGCCTATTGGGCTCCTCCTGAGGGCTCCCTTCTGATTTCTCAACTGGTGCCTCCCCACGGTGTCCTCGTGTGGCCTTTCCTCTGTGTGTGTGCTCTGAGAGCTCTCAAGTTGGCTTCCTCTTCTCATAGAGACACCAGTTCTAGCAGATTAGAGCCCTACTCTGGAGATTTTATGCTACCTTAATTGTCTTTTGCCTGGGTCCTAGCTCCAAATATAGTCACATTGGAAGCTGAAGCTTCTATGTATATATTTCTTCCACATTTAAATTTTAAGGGACACAATGCAGCCCATAGTAGAAGTCAGCAAGAGATAAAAATTTAAAATTAAGAAATAGCATGTTTCAGTTTTTTTTTTTTTTTTTTTTTTTTTTGCTTAGACAAAATACCCGACATCCAAGATTAAGGAAGGAAAGTTTTAATAGCTCACAGTGTTGGAGATTTTATTCTATATTCAGCTGACTCCAAGGCAGACTGGCACAGGGAAGAGGGCAGCAGTTTATGGTAGCAGAAAACAGTGAGAACAATTGGAAGAAGTAGTGGCAGCAGAGAGTGAGTCTGTGTCCTTTATGTTACACTTAGGCTATCTGACTTAGGCTGGTACAACACTCACACCCATAATCCCAGCACTGGGTCATGAATTAATCAAAGTATGGAAGTTCTCCCTGTGACTGCATGAGGCTTTGGGGGGACAACTAACACCCCATAGCAGCATATTATTCAGTAAAGTGAAGATGACTATAAGAAAAATAACTAAGAGATTACCAAGTACAGAAAACAAAAGAACAAAGAAAGCCAAGGCAGGGAAACTGATTATTTTATTGTAAGTCTTTCAATTCCATTGACCTTTTTAAATAGGCTTAGTAGGTTGTTTTAGTTGGTATTGAAAATTGTTATCTGCCTGCAAAACTCAATCATCCATGAAGTTTTGTTGATTGATCAAAGTAGAGATAGGGCCTTATCCTTTATTGCCCACAGTAGGGTACTTTGGAAAATGAAAGGGGCACTAGTGGCAGTTACATGGAGAAAACAGGTGTACAACTGAGCAGTGGCAGATAAGCTGGGCCTTATGCTGGGTTCCTTAAGATGTAACTGAGGCTTGCTCTAGGAAAATATACCAGGCTGTCAGGTCACTTCAGTGACACAGAAGTAGTAGGCTTGCCTGTTGAATAGAACCCATCCAACCAAGGGGTAAGTGTGCAGGGAGGAGGTCCCTGGCAAAATTCCATGTCCTCCTGGCTTACTAATGATTCCCTTCACACCTTTGTTACAGAATTTGTCATATTACTTGACATCATGGTTTCCTTGCATGTCCATCCCTCTCTTTGCTACCCACTCTCCGTAGACAAAATTTTAGAGGGCAGAAACTGTATTGGATCCACCTCTTTCTCCAGAGTCCATTGTAGTGTAGCAGGTAGAAAGTACTCAACATATTTTAATTGAATAAATGTTGCATGGAACTATACAGCAAAATTGCAAAAGATTGATTAATAAGGAAACATACTATAAAGAAAGAAAAGTAAAATAACCCCATTAAGAATGTCTTTAGGGCTGGCCAGATAGCTCAGAGGATTAAAGCACCTGCAAACAGATGCAGGGGCCAGGGGTTCAATCCCTGGCCTGCCGTGCTGGCCCCATCCCCAGGGTGTGCTGAGATGGCAATTGAGACTGGGTGTCGTGGCACGCACCTGTAATCCCAGGTCTTGTAAGGCTATATGCGGGTGGATCACTATGAGTCAGATCTAATAGTGAGACCCTGCACACCCTGTAAACCTCCTCCTGGCCAAAAAAAAAAAAAAAAAAAAAAAAGTCTTTTTTTAAAATTTTTTAATTTTTTTATTTTTCTCGGTGTTTTTAGATGAATGGCTTGCTTCTAGGAGCCATAGTTTGTGGTACAACCCGTCATAATTTTCTCTGCCCAGCCCCATAGCCCATAGGTTTGTGAGGCACATTCACTATTGTAGAACCCTTCTATTTACCCCACGCTGTGACAACATCCTCGGAGATATGTGCTCCCTCACAGCTGGTAGGAAAGGCAATCAGACTGCAGGCCTACACAGGACGTAGTCAATAACCAAGGATTCAAGTATTGAATGCAGCAGGTACCTTCGGACTTCCCTGTTTTTGAGCACAATTCAAGCCTGGCTCAGCTCCTTACTAGGGGTGGTGGTTCTGGTGTCCTTCAGGGCCTGAGCTTAAAATTCTCAGGGGGATGCCTTCATACCTTGCTCCTTGTGTCCACTGTCTCCCTCTCACTTGATCACTCTCACAAGGCAACTCCGGGGAGTCCTGAGGTGAAGTTGGTTTTCATTGGTTCTGAGTCTTAGATTTAAATAACCAACCGCTTCCTGAAGTGGCTCCTGAGCAAGCACCCTCTGGCTCTGTGTCAGGCACCTGCATGAGAATCCCTCTCCAGCTGTTGCCTGCTGTGTGGAGGAAAAAAAAAACTCAGGCTGTTACTGCAGTTCACCAAGGCCGTAGGCTCTGCTGGTCCCTGGGTGTTTAGTGTGCTTTCAGGGAACGCGTTTCCCCTGCCTGTAACCCACAAAAGCCAGGGAGAGAGTGCAAATATTTTCTTCTTTTCTCTTCATTGTGGACAGCCTGTCCAGTCTCTCTGTAGCTTCTGATTTTTCCTTTCTGCTCTTTCCTGGTTCCTGGGGATCTAATTCTTTTCTTTTCTTTTAATTTAATTTTATTTTATTTTTCTTGTTTCAGAACTTTTTGTTTGTTTATTCACTCATTTTTATGGCCGGCTCAGCCCGCCCCGAGGGCAGGGCTGGCGCAGCATGTGGTGCCGGGGATCGAACTGCGGTCCCTGAAGCCACCCAAGCTTTCCCAAGCAGGCACTTTAGACCACTGAGCCATCCCGCCAGGCCCCTCTCTTATTTTCTTAGATAAGTTATTTTCTGGCTTCTAGATCTCCAGGAGTTTGAATTTTGCCACTGATCAGCCCTCCACCATTTTCTTTCTTTCTTTCTTCCTTCCTTCCTTTCTTCTCTCTTTCTCTCTCTCTCTTCTCTCTCTCTCTCTCTCTCTCTCTCTCTCTCTCTCTCTCTCTCTCTCTCTTTCCAGGGTTCTATTTCTTCTCATTGAACTAAGAGAAAGTAGTTGTATACATACAGCACATAAATAAATAAGTACATAAATATTTACTATTCCATTATAGTAATGGGTTATTGGCAGAACTGGCAATGTTGACTTGAGCCTTTTACAGTTCAGCATACTAATCTGGCTTTACTTTTTATGCCTCTTGGTTAAACTTTTCTGCTGGGTGGTTAAGGCCAAGTTAAAGCAAGACCTATATAATAAACCATGTAATTTTAGTATCTGACATTATTTTGATATTTTAAATATCAAAACATAAAAACAAAGTAGAGTACTCAAATTATTCTCTGGAGCACTGCTTTAACTTTGTAGCTAGGTAGTACTATATTTAATTTGCTAGATTCTATAGGATAGTTAAGCTTTCTCCTATTTCTTTTATTTTAGAGTGTGAGGAGATAGATAGTGATTGCTAAAAATTTTAGAAGTAATAATTTGTGAGAAATTTTAAAATAACAGCCATGTGAGGATTTGAATAATTGGGCAGGAAGTAGCAAAGCAACACAGAAGGAATGTGGCCACTTTGGCACTGAGAGGAATTTGATAAAAACTGAGTAACACTTCCCACAAGAGCTCTTAGTAAACTCTATATATGAGGCTGTTTACTTAATTTGTGACAGAACAGTAATGTAAGTCTAGTAGTCAATGTAATTTGCAACAGTGAAAAAGTAGGAGGCTTTACATTAAACTCCAGAAGAAATAGAAGGAGCAAGCTGTCTTGATATTTTAACAAGGTCCATGTACTGAGAACATTTACAATATTTAAAAGCATGCCATTTATATTTTTAAATAACACAGCATATTTAAAGATAAATCAAGAAAAAATTATTTGCAAGTATGTGGCAAACCAGCTTTGATGTCCCTGAATTTGCAAGGAAAGGTGGAAATCTAGTTAGAAACTGGCAAAGGAAAACAATTCACAAAAGATGAAACACAGCCACCAAGTGTACCAAAAAACGTCTGGCCTCATAACTAGCTAAGAGCTTTCTCCAGACTCACATCCTTTGAGCTCTTTCTAAAGCTCAAGTTGTTAGTATTCAACGCGAAGTACTAGGAATATCAAGATAAGTAGGACAAGACAGGGTCACTTTCTAAAATCAAAGATGCAGGGAACTTTTACAGCCTGCAAGGGTGGAATCATAACCTTTTCTCTGAGAATTAGTAACCTCATGAAAAGGCAGTAGAGCCTCACAAGTCTACTATAAGTGAGAAATATACTAAGATCTCACCTACCAAACAACATAGCATCACAGTTCAGTACCCTGAGAAGCGGTGGTTTCCTCTCAGGATGCTGTGGAGGTCTGGGGCTTGCTGCTGCTCTCTAAAATTTCAAGACTGTATCGCAGTGTTAGCCTGAGATTAGATTAAAACTCAGAATTTGAAGTATAGTTCTCCTGAGTTTGCTCTCCATAAGCACCATCATAAAATCAAAGGCACCGTCTCAACTTGAGGATCACCTCTACTTGACCTTGTACTCCTTCTACCCATCCAGTTCCTTTTGTCCTCTCTGACTCCTCTGACAGACACCAGTGAACCCCACCATTATCTCATGGCCCAGAAGATCTCTGACAGCGTGTGGCACCAAGGAGAGGCCTGAGCAACCCAAGGTGTATGTACAAATCAGGCAAACTTGATTTAAAGGCTCAGTTTAACCAGTGATGAGTACAATAACCCAAGTGTTTAAGGTAAAATAACCAAAGACCCTAGCTCTCCTTGCATACTTCTCAGTTATTATTCATTTTCCATCCTTAACCTATAATAATCAGGTCTCAGCAGGAACAAAAATAGGTATTGTACAATCTCTAGGAAACTTAACACTGCAGGTGATGGAAAGCATTTTGAGGACAGCTCCTAATTATAGTTTCATATTCTTCATACTTTTATTACCCCCATTTGATCAATAAAAAATTAAGCACAAAGGAAATAAGCAACTTGGCCAAAAACACAGAGCTAGTAAATGTTGCAGCAATGATTTGGAAGCTCTTGGTTTAGTACCCAACAACACTGTTCGTTGTTGTAATAGAAAACTAAAGTATTAAGAAGTTAGCCTACAAAGTACAATTGGTCACTGAGAAGTAGAACGTCATCTGGTAAGAGCTGTCACCACTTAGGGAGATAACCTGAGGCTCCCAAAAAGTCACAGGCTCACCAGCTGTCCTTCCTCCAATATGTATGGCCCTCAGTGGCTTTGTGCAATGGTTTCCATTCCCAAGGCTCTGTGTGTGTGTGTGTGTGTGTGTGTGTGTGTGTGTGTGTGTGTGTGTGTGTACATGTGCTTTATTTTTAAAACCACAGAGGACAGAGTCTCTGATCCTTCACCCTTTGCATATCTGAGGCTGCAAATTCCAAGGAAGGTTCCACACACTCTCTTATATTTTTCTGGGTGCATCAGCCAACTGCGTTTGTTCTTCCTAGAAGTGACATAGCATAGCAGTGATGCAAATAGTGCCCCAAATCTCTGGCTTGAATAGAAGACAAATGGACCATGAGATTACTTCCTTCATAGTCTGACAAGAGCTTGAGAAGAACAAGCCCTAATTTCATTCGGTTAATGCATTTTTGGCTTTAGTGAGAAATAATATTTCCCATGGAGAAGAAGAATAATGAATTGGAAGGATGAGAATCCGTGCTTGTCTACAGCCGTACCACCCTGAACGCGCCCAATCTCCTCTAATCTCTGAAGCTAAGCAGGGTCCTGCCTGGTTAGTACTTTGGTAGGAGAAGCCATACCATCAGATGTGAAATTTCAAAATATCTCCACGTGACAGTGCTTACGTTTCAAAGCTGATTATAACTTGTGTGATTAGAATGAGTGATTAAACACCAGGAATCTCAGTTCTTTCATCTTTATAATGCACTGAGTATATAAGAGTTTATCAGGCAGAGCAGCACAATGCAATACGTTCTAGTTTATGTCCCTCTAGTTTTTGTTCTCTCTCAGCATGTAGTCAAGGAGACAAATGGTCAAGAAGAGATATTTTCTCATGATCCTTCTTCTCTCTCAGTCATTAGGGTGATGGATTTAGCATCTCTTACTTAAAGATACAGATGAATGAAGTTCTAAAACTGCCTGGAAATGTTCTCTGAATGTCAGCAAAGCCTCTTTTTAACATGAGTTTAAAAGCTCAAAGGGTGATAGAGTGAGAATAATCAAAGTATGTTTTGCACAGGTACAAGGCTGTCAAGAAAAAACCCATTAATCTGTACAACAACTATGCTCTAGTTCTTTAAAAAATGATGTGAAACAAAAAATAAGAAAAGCAAACAAAACAATGATCAAGAAAGGCTAGATATATACTCAGTGGCAGAACACTTGCCCACCATACATGAGACTCTGGATCTGAGCCCTTGGAGTGTCTCACAAAAGAAAGGAAAAAGGATAGAACTGTAGAACTTTCAGAAGAAAAATATGGCCAAATTCCTGCCGTTTCAGAGGTTGCCAAAAGTTTCTTAGATGAGACTCAAAAATCATGAAGCTTAAAAATTGAAAAGTTGGATTTCACAAAAATAGAAAATTCCTGCCCTTTAAAAGACATTATTACAAGAATTGAAAAGCAAGCAGATCCTTGGGTAAAATTATCTCACCTCATATATTAACAAAGGTTGTATCCAAAAGATATAAAGAACCCTTGCAACTAAATGATGAGACAATATAATTAAAAATAGATTTTTAAAAGCTTTTCTATTTATATCTGACAAATAGAAATAGATAAATGACTTCTTAAAGATGTTTGATATTACTGGATAAGTAAGTATAAATTAAAGCCAGTCATTTTATATATGATATAGTCTTTGATCTCTAAAATTTTTAGGGTAAATCGGCATTAGTTTCCTGTTGCTGGTACAAGAAATTATAAACTTAGTGGCTTAAGACAATACAAATTTATATTCTCTTTTTTTAATTTGAAAAATAGGCTTTATTTTAAACACATATTTATATTCTCTATAGCAGTTCTTAAGGTCAGAAATCTGAAAAAGTGTTTATAGGGAAAAATCAAAGTCTTCACAGAGTTGCATTCCTTTTTTTTCAATTTAGAAATTTATTGTTTAATACATAAGCTTCATATAGCTTTAGTTTACAAAACAAAACAGGGAAACCAAGACACTATTTCAAAGTCCAGGCCCTTCCATCATCCAAATACAAGAACTCTGAACATTTTATGTCTCAATTGGAATAATAAGACAAAAATATAAATGGAGCCACGACTTTTTAGAAAACAAAAATCTCATATAACCAAAGGATCCATATCTGTCCTTCCTGGGATGACTTAACTGCCTTTACACATAGGCAAAGGGGGAGGAAAGGAGGTTGGTGATGAGGTAGAAGAAGGAAAAAAAGTCCAGAACAGAGTAGAACCCAGTTCCAGTGTTCTGAATCAACGTCTTGTGTCACATATCCATATAAACTTAGTGTCCTAGAAATCAAATCTCCATTTTTCTGTCTCAACCTGGAGCTCAAATCCTGATTCATTTCAGCAGTGATTCCACAGGCAACAGGAAAGATTATGGCACTGGAACAACCATTTTTACTTTTGTGGTACTCCAACAGTGGTCTGATTCTGGACAAGCTTGCAAACCATAAAAGATTGGGAGCAGAACTTAAATTATTACGAAGACTCAAATAAAAAAGAAAAGAAAGAAAGAGAGAGAGAGAGAGAGAGAGAGAGAGAGAGAGAGAGAGAGAGAGAGAGAGAGAAAGAAAGAAAGAAAGAAAGAAAGAAAGAAAGAAAGAAAGAAAGAAAGAAAGAAAGAAAAACCAAGGGGGCCAGGGAGATAGCTTAGTAGCATAATCACTTACCTGGCAAACACAGGATTCTGAGTTCAATCCCTGGTACCAAAATAATAAAAAAAATTTTTTTCTTTAATTATGAACAAAAGGAAAAGGGGGAAAGCCTCCCTGGGAATAGCTAGAGGAATTTCAAGAAATCATATGAATGCCAACAATACTTAACCCCCCCCCTTTTTTTAAAGGGGGGGACTGGCTTAAAATATTTTACTCTAAATGAATTTATGTCAACTGTCAATGAAAAAATGTCACTAATATTCTGTGGACACCGTTTGCAATGTAAATCCATGCCTTCTTTTTTTTTTTTTTTTTTTTTTTAAATATGGTGAACTTCAACTTCTCAATTATTATAACAAATGTTATAGTCTAAAGCTCCAATCCATTTTAGCAATTTTGAAATGGAATTGAGTACTATCCCCGCAAAAATTGCATCCTAACCAACATTCCCCCTAGGACTCTGAGGACACTGGAGCCTTCCATACGGCTCGCAGGGCCTTTTCCCCACAGGTGCTAAGTCATCCAGGTTGTCTTCAGCTTCGCTCTCCGTCTCCTTCCTGGGCTCAGGGGCTACCTCGGGTTCTTCTTGCGCTGATTATGTCGTGGTGGCAGCAGTAGCCTCAGGGGTAGCCGGCCGGGGCCACAGAGGTTGCGGCCACAGCCTTTTCCTTCTTGGGACTGTTGAGCTTTCTGTGTTTCTTATCTTTCTTGTATTTCATGTCCGTCTTTCTCTTCTTTTTCTTCCCACCTTCTTCCTGATCAGAATTCCAGGCTGGTGATGGGCTTGGCGTGGGGCTCCTAGCCTTCCTGCTCTGCACCGCGGGGGAACAGTTTATGGAGAGCAATTGAGGCTGGACAAGGGACTGGGGTGCTGGGGGTTTTTTAACCTCTGGCTCAGGGGACCCAGATACAGACGGAGAGCACCGAGCCCGCCTTACAGACTGCAGGCTCCGTGAGATAGCTTTTTTGTCTTTTTAGGTTTTGGAGTTCTGGAGACTTCTACAGGGCCTAGTACTTGAAGGTGGGGACTGCCTTCTTTGGGGTGAGGTCAACATTCCTGTTCAAGCAGGGGAGGACTTGCGTTTGAGGAGCTCGAGGCCATGGTGAGGGAGAATGCTGTCTGTGGGGTTGTGGTTCTGGGAGCACAGCTCCGAGAAGACTTTTTCCTAGGTTTTGAAGAGACAGAAGGTGAGCGTCTCTGGGCAGCTGAGAGCTTCCCCATTTAAGAGGCAGAGAGGGGGAGGTCAGTGCTTTGGTGGTGGGGTAGCGATGCCCTTCACTTTGGAGGTGGAGAAGGAGGGCACCTGCTCTGTATGCGAGGAGAGCATCTTCTCGGGGAAGGTGAGCACCACAGAGGGGGTGGTGGGGAGTCCTTGTGGTGGCGGTGGTGTGGGGAGGGTGAGTGGTATCTTAGGGGGCAAGTGGAAGGGGGACTCTCCTGATCTACCACAAGAGGAGTATCTGTCGCTTTCGTGGTGATGGATGTGCACCTCAGGAAGGGGAGTGTCTCTGCCGCTGGCCCACCTCACCATTTTTCACATGGGATCACTGGGGTCGCTGATTTTCAGAGGAAAAGGAGCCAGAGTCAGATGAAGACCACTGGTCCTATTCCCTGAACTGGCGTCTCTGCTGCGTAGAACCAGCCACAGCCACTTTGCCACCTTTACGGTCTTTGGATTCAGATAACTCTACTCTGCTAGGCTTTGGCGCTGGTGATGGTGATTCTGCTTTCCAGTACCTTTGTGTTTTGTCACTTTATCTGAAGTTCTCCCCAGAGACCCAGAAACACAGCTTTCTCTTGTGCAGTTGGCCTGCCGGGGTGTTGGGGAATGACGAGGCTTTGGTGGCTGAGTAGCTGGCGGGGATCCAGGTGTGCCTTTGCCTCGGAGGACTCGCTGAAGGAGATAACCTAGGAGCTTTTCGAGGGGGCCTGGACGTCCTCTTGGGAGGTTTCTTGGGTGGTGACCGGGAAGGAGATGAGGAGGACGACAAACATCTCCCAGACAGCGGTGCTGATGACCGTCTCCTTTGTCCTACTGGAGATCCACTCGTTCTGTGCCTTGGAGGAGGCGGTATTCACTGTGATGGGGTTCTTCCAGGAGATGGTCTCCTTCTTGGGCTTGGCCACCTTCCAGATGAATACGGTCTTGACTGGGACCTGTGGTGCCTTCTTGGTCAACTGTAAGAAGGAGAGCAAGATAAGGTCCATGACCTTGATTTAGAATGTGACAGAAGAGCCAGACGTGGTGGCTCATGCCTGTAATCCCAGCGCTCAGGAGGCTGAGGCAGGAGGATCGATGTGAGTTCGAGACCAGCCTGGGCTACAAAAGTGAGCTCAAGGCCAGCCTCAACTGCATAGCGAGACCCTGTCTCAAAAAGACAAAAAAAATAAGAATGTGACAGAAGATGTTGGTCAGGTCTTTTTCTTTTTTAGAATTTTTTCATGGAGTAGATTCTTTAGGTTCTGGCATGGGTTTAGTCTTGAGAACTTTCAGGATGTCACTAGTAGATGTGGCCCCTTGCACTGAAGGTTCTTTTACTTTCACTGAAGGTTCTTTTACTTTCACTGAAGGTTCTTTTACTTTCACTGAAGGTTCAGGGAGCTCTGGGGTTTTTTCCTTCTTTTCTGGAGCAGGGCAAGGATTCTGGCTCTTGGTTTTGTGCTGGGGAGATGGAGGATGGTGGCGCTTTGTCTCTCCCTCACGACAGGGGAAGACCATGTTCTAGGGAAAGGATCTGGATTTGGACTTTGTCAGCTTTGAGACTGCACCCTTTTTCCTCTGTGGCTTTCTTTTTCTTCCTTATCTCTCTTTGTCTTCATCCTGCTTTTTCATTGATGCCGATTTTTTTCTTGTTCAATCTGTCTCTGTTTTATTCCTTCTTTCTTTAGTTCCAGGACAGCAGAAGACATTTCAGCAGTGTTCTCTTGTGCACTTAACAGCAGGGTCCAAGGTTTTCCCATAAATTCCCTAGCATTTTTCCGATTCAAAAACCCAGTGAGGTAGATTTGCATTATTGTAGAATCTGGATCCTTCACTTCCAGCTGGTTAAATGTAAACTCAGTCACAACATCATCTTCAAATCCAAGGATTTCTGTTACTTGTTTTGTTATCCAAGGCTTTCTAACCTCCAAATTTACTTGGCTCATGTCCACTTCTTTCTCTTGACATTCTGCAAATTTCAGCTGCCTCCACAGTTTCTTCTGTCTGTTGCTGAACCGGTTATCCTGTTCTATACTTGTTCCGCTGAAGAATCCCACGTCCATCTTGCCGTCTTCCTTGGAGATTGTGCCCTATCCCCTAGGTTGCATCCTTTTTGCAGGCTTTGGAAGGAAAGACTACCCTTGACTTTTCCTGCTGTTTAGAGGCTAATCTCTTTCTTTAGCTTGGGCTGCATCACACAGTTTTCCTCACCCCTGCCCTTCCTCTCCCCCGCAAAAAAAAA
>PVJA010031762.1:0-24648 GCA_004027025.1 Myocastor coypus
ACGCCCGGCTCATCATTTTTGAAAGTCAAAAACAGTTCAGACTAGGTACTTTGCGATATTGAATTAAATGTCAGCGTAGCATTAGAAGTCCCTTCCCTACGCACTTGTACCCCGGACCCATCAACCATCTCTCCACCCGCGTGGCTTGTACTCCCAGGCCCAGGTCCATGCCCGGCATCTGCTTCTGTGGCATGCAGGCCCTGTTGATGACCACCAGTGGATAGGCTGACCAAGGCAACAGAGTGGACGCACAGAGACGTACACGGGAGATAAGTCAGGCACGGAAAGACGAATACTACATCTCCCCACTTCTATGTGTGCTGATCTCTCAAACCTCTTATTTTAAAAGGATTGTCATCATATTCTCCGAAACTCAGAATTCATCCCTTGTTGCAGGTGGGTTAGCCCTGGGGTTCGTTTTGTTTCTGTTGTGCTCAGGGTGGAACCCAATGCTTCTCACGGAGCTGTCTCCCCACCCTTTATTATTCTTTACTCTGAGACAGGGTTTTCGTAAGTCACTGTGTAAGACCTAGGCTCAAACTTCTGATTTTCCTACCTCAGCCTCCCAGAGTGCTAGGATTCCAGGCATGCACCAGCTCTCTTTGGAGTTTGGGGAGCAAACTGAATGTTACATTTTTTATTTTTGCCATGATAGAAAGCATGTGTCAGGGGGGTGGAGAGGGCGATTCAGCAGCTTATCCCAGATCACCTCACATGATGATGCCATCAGGCCTGTCCAGTACTAACCCACTCATCAGGCAGAGGCTCCTTTCACGCAGCGTAAGCTGGGGACAGGAACTCACCCAAGTCCAAAGGAACCGCCTGCCCGTTCCAGGGCCACCACGGAGCCTGCGCTCCTGCAGGGCCACGTCATACTCACAGATCTGCTCCCGGATCAGCGCTGGGAGCACCCTGGTCTCTGAACTTCCGCAGGAGCACAGGGGTGAGGTCCATGTCATCCACCCTGCTGCTGTTTGTGTGAAGTAAAAGAGAGGACAGCTTAATGCTCCTGGCAGAGGGCCAGGACCGGGCCCACCCCTCCTGCATGCCTCCGTGAAGCTGACCCAGCCGCATGACGCCTAGCTGCTCAGATATAGCAGATTCTCTACCTTTTTTAATGGTAAAGCCGCATGAGCAAGAATAACATTGAGAAACTTCTCCAAGCACAGTTTTGTCACCAGAGTGTCGCATTTTCGTATGCTCATGGTGCACTGATTTTCTTCTCACCTTTTCACATAGTATGATAGCAACCATTTTCCCCTGACTTGCATGGATTAAAAAGAAATTAAGAGCTATACAATATTATATTGTGTCAATGTATTAAAATCAATACAACTACTCTCTGAATTTTAGAGTTCTGTTTCAGTCTGAATATTAATATCCTGTTAAACAGCCCTGCAATAAGGGACTATTGTATCTTTTAGTTTCTATATTTTAGCTGCATCCACCCACAGAGAAGCCTCCAGTGCAGAGTCCTGTGCGCTCGAGGTGCTCTGCGCATAATGCTCTTTATTCTGCTGGCATAACTCTCAGAAGTCTATTAATAGCTGAAGCAGCATTGCTAAATCCCAAGTCACCAAGCCTGAAATTTTTGATTGAAGAGACCATCAGCAGTAAAACATTCCCACAGCTTCGGGGTGATTTCAAAACAAACAGCACATTCAATTTCACACATTAAGTGTAAGAAACGTCTTGGGGTAAGAAAGAGAGAGAAGGAGATTGAAAACCTCAACATTGGTCTGGGTGGAAGAGGGGCTCACTTTGATCAATAAAATTTCTAAATTGCCATACTTAGGATATGAATTGATTACTTTCTAGAACGTCTGCTGTGCTGTTTGCAAAGTATTTTGGAGTGCACATTGTCAGATTCACATGTACCCTGGATATGAAGAAGAATGATGAATATGTAACACTGCAGATGATTTAATGGTGACGGTGGATCTTTCTGTAAAGAACAAGTATGCAAACTCACCAACACTGGCTTCTTAGAAAGAACTTACACTATTCCCCCTCTTTTAGAAAATGTAAATAACTGCAAAGTCATGTTTAATCACTGAGTTTTCTATTCGATTTGTTGTGGGGGATGGAAGGCTGACAGCTCATTGTCTTCCTGTGCTGCTGTCAGCAATGACAGGCAGGGTGGTCTGAGTTATGTGGGAGCCCACACCCCACCCACAGCAGCCCAAAGGTAGACCCACAGGAGGAGAACCGTCCTGACGTCTGCAGAGGGAACAACACACACAGGGTAGATTTCTACTCTCCTCGCCTGCCCCTCGTGTCTGTGACACATTCACCTGACATTTGTGCTGCTACAAATGGTTCCTCCAGGCCGCCATCCGTGTTCTGGGTCTGTACCTCAGGGAAGGAAGCCTGATCTTCAGTATCTGGGCTTCTGTGCTCATTTGGCTTCAGTCACAAGAACCAAGATCTAGGACCCATTTAGTTCCCATAAATGGGTGGGTGAGGGAATATCAGACCACAAAGAAAGATGAAATGCTGTCACTTGCAGCAAAGTGTGTGGGACAGGAGGCTATTTTGTTAAGGGAGATATAAGCCAGACCTTGAAAGAAAAGGGCCATGTGCTCTCTCCTCTCCTCTCCTCTTCATTTCTCTCTCTCTCTCTCTCTCTCTCTCTCTCTCTCTCTCTCTCTCTCTCTCTCTCTCTCTCTCTCTCTCCTGTGTGGGAGGAAGGTTGGCAAAAGAGTCTGCTTTGAGGAATACACACGAAAGGTGTATGCTGACATGTCACACTGGACCCCATGAATAGGCCAAGTCCATGTGTGTTAAGCAATAAGAAAGAGTCTGCTGTGATGATGTAGGCCTGGAGTCCCAGCTCTCTGAGAGGCTGAGGCAAGAAGATTGCAAGTTGAAGCCCAGTCTTGATAACAGAGTGGTTAGGGAGATGCTGTCACAGATATAAAGTTGTACATATCCATATATCACATATGTGTGTGCATCTGCTTGTATAAATACATGTACGGAGGGGGAGATTAAATAGATAGTTCTGAAAGAATATTAGGTCCCTCCACTGTGTTGAGACATAGACATTTGTAGACAACACCAGCCCCCGGAAAGTGGCCCCCACCTGGTCCCTCCCAGAAGGGGCACTTGCTGAGCAGGTGGCCTCACCTTCAAGGCACGGGTCCCTCTGGGTCACTATTCCTGCTTCCAGGGTATGGGACTGCAAAGCACATTCCACCTGTGAGCCATGGCTCTAGTGCTGCTCCCACAGGGAACCTGTCCCTACCTCCCCCTTCTCCCCTCCCCCTTCCTGCTCCATCCCCCCTGCCCTACCTCTGCCTCTCCCCCTCTTCCTCTTCAGTGGCTCTCATATACATCTACACATCATCTGAACTCCAGCTTTCTCCTTCACCTCACTCCTGGAACCAAACAATCTTGGGAAGAAAAGATAGGACTCTGAGGACAGTCGTTGGACTTCAGTACATTTTCTAAAATAATTTGTCAGTGTAATTGTGATAGCTTGCTAATTTATTAGAGTGGTTGACCTAGTTCTTCGTGCTTATCCCATTGTTTTAGTTCCCCCAATCGGTCCTTCACTGATCTTTTACCCTTCAAATACAAGCAAAACTTCATGGCAATGGAATGGAAATTCACTATACTCTGTGAGGCTTATACTTCTGCTGAGGAGAGCAGTGTGTTCAGAGCTTTGACCGTGTTAAACACTGAGACTATAGATACCTGCAGAGTGTCTAAGCCAGAGGGCAACAGCGAAGTATAGGAACGCGCCTTCCCCACTGGAGAAAACAAAGATTTCACATACAGGGCAGCTTGTGCCTGACTGATTATGATTCCCTACAGCTGTGCCCAGAAGTGGACAATGATGAAAGGAACCAAGTGGACGACCATCCTGGTCCTGTGGCGGGAAGCAGGAGATCTGGGCAGAAACAAACTCAGAGCACTTCTGCAAGGCGGTCGCTTGTTTTCTACTCTAATGTGGCCTGAACAGAAGGACAATACCACTTGGTGGCCTCTCTGAAGAATAGTCCTGATGACTCTCTTATGATCCATTAACGCAAAAAAAGTATTTTTTCTTAAGATAATGTGATTCATAAAGTAGTTTACTTGTAATAGATACTATGAACAAACTAAAACATTGTCCCTTTTTCCCGTTAGGTCTAGAGATCATTGTTTTACAAAGCAACAAAAATTGGCTGTGGAGTATCTCATTGGACATAGATTTCACAAATATACTCCTAAGTAATCCCTTTCAGCTGCCTTTAAACTCTTCACTTAAACAAATACCTCAATATTTGGAGCACCTTACGTTTGTCCTTACCAGACTCTAAAAACTAAAGGGCGCAACATAATTATGCTACTGAAGAAGTTTATAAATAGAGTCACTTTCTCTTTCCCAGCCACTATTCCTCAAAATTTGATGTGCATCAGACTGAATGAGGGAACTTGACGTACTTTTAAGTGTTACAGTTTATGCCTGGGTATCCCCTCAAAGCCTCATGCAGCCCTGGAGACAGGCTTTCAAGAGGCAACCCAATCTAGATTCTGTGGAGGGCTCATCGTCTAGCGCTGGGATTGGCAGTAGGAGGGGTGCCTCTTCCCTGGGAAGGGCGGCCTGCATGCAGGATTAGGGAAGGAAAGAGGCTTGCTCCTTTTTCTTGCCTCTTTGGCTCCCTTTTTGGCTCTGGTTGGTCTGTCTTCTGCTGCTATGAACTTCTGTGCCTCTGCCACGTGCCACTCTGCCTGGAGCCAGCAGATTACAAACAGAAACCTGCTCCAACTGAGAGCTGAGTAAACTTTTCCTCCTTTAATCCTGAGCATCAGGACCAAGAGAAATGTAACCAAGACACCAAGCATTATCGCCCCACTTCACGGGAGTTCCCAGACATTCTGATACAGATGGGATCGAACCAACCTTGCCAAGCACTGGAGCCTCTGCAAAAACAGCAGCCTCTGCTTGCTCTCCCTCCCTGCCTCTATTCAAAGCTCCAGTCTCTAGGACTTTTGGTTCAGCCAGCTCTGATCTTGGTGAACATCTTCTTCCAGGAGACCAGAGGTGGGGAACCTACAGCGCTCATCATCTAAAGGGTTTGCATCATTCTCTTAGCCTTTTGGGGAACTGTCACACATGGAGGCTATTCACACCCCTTGCCACTGTGACCACAAGCTGAGCTCTCTGGAATGCAGCACTAGAGGATAAAGCCCTGCAATGATTCCTCTTGTGAAAGGTGACCATCAGAGACCTGCGGATCTCTAGGGATATTGACGTCGGCCTCCTTTTATCAACCAGGAGGGCTGATGCGCCCCCATTCCTGAAGCGGAGAGGGTTTGCAAAGTGGAATGTTCCTTCAGCTATCTGAGGGGAGGTCTCTCAGCCACCCAGAGCTCAACAGCGGTAGTGTGTGCCTTGGCACCAGCTCCGAAGCTGCCTCCACCCACAGAAACACCCTCATCTGCTCTAACAAAGCAGCACAGGCAACACCCACCGCAGCATTCTAGAAAAACTGGGTGCAGGTGCTCAATCACAATATGGTGCCTAGAAAAATGTACAATTTAACAACCAGAAACTACTTAGAGTTCAGAAATTGTCATTGAGACTCACATACCTGCACAAGACTTCCTAAACTCAGCAAGAACAGTGTCCTGAGGATAATAAGCAAAGATGTAAATTAAGAGAATAGTCGCCATTTAGATACAAAATCTTCCATGGGAGAAATAGCACAAGGAGAAGGCAAGAGGAAAGGTAAAGAAAGGTAAGGAAAGGCAAGATCAAGAACTTGAAAGGTGCATCTGGAACATCAGAGCATGGGATGTATAAGAGGTGCACTAACAAGAGCTAAGGCGGAAGGGATGTGAATAAATAATTAAAATGATAGCAAAACAAAATTGGCTTGAAGTCAGTAAAGAATGAAATCTGCAAGTTTGCCACAGGAAAAAAAATTAAAGGTGAGAATTCTCCTCTCCAAGGACAAAAAAAGAAATCTTACACTTTACAGTTGCCTACAAGAAAAGGGACTGCTCCAAATCAGACTTCATGCCTGGAAGCTACAAGAATCATCCCAATTATATCCCTCCCCAGAGTTCAAAACTTCCCAATGCCTCTCTTCACTCAGTTTGCAGGAGACGGGCTCCCCTACTTAGAATGCTGCGTGGCATCTGCCAGGAGGCCCCGAGACTGACTCAGAGGCCCTCATTACTCACACTTAACCTCTAGAAGAACGTTTCTATTCTTTGCTGTAGAAGAAACTTTCTCTCCCATTGGCCTGGGAGACACACACTGACCTTCAAAGAGGCTCACAGTTGCCATGGTTTTCACGAAAACCTTTCGTAACACCTCAGGTGGTGCCCTCTGCCACAAACTGCACCGAGGCACAAACTGCACCGAGAAACTACCAGCTCACAACATTGATGAAACTCCCCTCTGTCTGCCTTGAAACTCACGTGTGAACTGTCTCAAGATAGGACTCACAGCTCCGCACGTTGCTATGGTTTGGAGGTGGTTTCAGCGCCTCTCCCTGAGCCCCCTGAGCCCCGTGTATTAGACTTTTGGACCCAGTTGGGCAGTGCTGACTGAGGCGGTGGAACCTTTGAGATGTGGAGCTTACTAAGATGTATTCAGCTCCCTGGTATTTCAGACTCAAGGGTCATGGGATTGGATTTGTTCTTAGGAGAAAGGATCTCAAGGAAAGAGCTGAATCTGGGGTGCAGCCAGACAAACTGAGGCCAATAGGTGCAACGATTGGGATTTCTCTTACAGGGTCTCAATTCCCTACACATTTATAGCACTGCAAAAGTTTTGTAAATTCATTGGTGGTCAAACTTGAACCATTCTGGATTTATTGCCAGCAAATCCTGATCTCCCCTGGCCTGAAGAGGTTTATAGTCCTCATACGTGAGACATGCAGCTCTCTGTACAGAGTGTGTGTAGTATGTGCTGTCACCCTAGAAGTGACTATGGGGAGAGGTAAAATACACAACTTATATAATTTGCTCAAACCCTAAACTTCTGGAATGTATCTGGCCCTCCTACTTCCTACCCAATACCTGGAAGGCAGTATGTGCCAGGCCTCACCACCCTGTCACCAAGGATTTGGGACTGCCATGGGGAGATGCCAGTGACACCCAGGTCAGGGCCAAGCTGCCCTACTGGTCCTAAGCACTGGCTGTGAGGCAATCTATAGGGTGCGAAGACTTCCCAAGACACAATATTCTGATGGGTTATAATCTCAGATATTAGGAAAAGTTCACAGTACTTTCTCTCCACTGTGAGGGATTATGGTGGTTGATACATTGCGTCAATGGGGGATGTTGGAAGCTTGGCTGAATCCATTTGGCAATTCCATGGCCCGGGGTGTGGAGCCCCTGCTCTAGGGCAGGGAAGGCCCACCGTAGTGTGCCTCAGCACAAAAAGGGTATATAAAGGGGCTGAGGAAGGCTTCTGCATGCTCTGCTTCCTTGGCAGAGTTCTGAGCTTTGCAGTGCCACTTCCTCAGAGAAGCTTGATCAACATAGATGCACCAATTCAAAGGAGATTGGATCTTTGTGGCAGCCACCAACACTTCCTCAGAGGACCTCCAGTCTTCAGAATCAGCACAGAGGGAAGAGAGAGAGGCTTGATAGACACCTCAGCTACTGTTCTTCCTCTGCTCTTCATTGTTTTCTGCCACCATGACCTGCTGTCGTTTGCCTTGAAGCCAGCGGAGTATGGACTGAAACCTCCATTAACTGTGAGCTAAGTAAGCCTTTCCTTTCTTGATTTTTGGTGTCAGTATTTTGTCCCAACAATGAGTAAAAAGTAACCGAATCATCATTTGGTACCATGAGTGGGATCGTGGGATCGTTGCTGTGGCAATATATGACAGTATGAATCACGAGCTTTTGAAGATGGCTTAAGGAAAGAGATAGGAAAGATTTGGAGAGGTTGTCTACTAGCCACAAGCTGGAATGCCTTCTGCTCTTCTGTATGGGAGATTATGGTCAGAGCTCAGAAGTCCAGAATGCTAATAGAAATCTTACCTGTAAAGACCAGGCAGGGGAGGTTTGTGCTGGGAAGAAGGACCACAGTGGGTGTTGAACTCCAGGTGATTTGTGTTATGTCTTGGCAGAAAGTTTGTCTGCATTTTGCTCCTGTCCAGAGACTTTGCCTGAGACTAAGATTAAGCATAGTGGACTAGTTAATCTGACAAGGAAAATCTCAAAGCAGTTGAATCTTGAGGCAGTGGCATGGCTATTGTTTGGGGGTTTTAGTCAGACATATGTTGAGAGTCAAGAGCAAAGAACCCAGCACAATGATTTTAGAATGTTGAATTTGGCCAAAAAGGAAGTACTAGGAAGGCTGTGGATTGCAAAGATAAGCTAGGATCTCCACTACCCACAAGGAACAGGAGAGTAGAAAAGACGTCCTGAGGGCATCACAGCAGGTGGCAGATTCTCACCCTTTGCAGCTGAAGAAACACAAGGGTAAGGGACTTTGAGGAGAAAGTTGCAGAGCCCTGTGTTCCAGAATGGAGGAGGTAGCTATACCACATTTCAGAATGGTGCTAATATAGAGTTTGTTCCTCAGGATCAGGATCAGAGTGTTCAGCAACCCAGACACTCAACTCTTACAGCCAAAAGAGAAGAAAGCCTGGCTACTGCTCCAGCTGGCAACGGACCTTGGCATCATCCACATGGCACTGGGCTTAGGTGAATGCAGAAGTCAAGGCTGCTAAGGCTAAGAAGGCTTCTACCTAGATTTCAGGAGAAGGCCTGGAAGGCCAGGCAGTGTGCTCCTGGAAGGGAAGTGTGTGAAGCAGAGCGTGAGGAGTCTGTCCAGTGGAAACACCAGAAACTTGAGAAAGTCAGGAACGTGGATTATCTGGGGAAGGCTGCAAAGAGGGAGGAAAGCCAGCCACTGAGAAAAACCATGGGAGCTGCAGCAGAAATGCCTTGAGGGCAGAGTCACGTAAGGTTTATGAAGCTCACAGATTGTTACAGGTTACTTCAGATGTTCCGCGTGGAACTATAGAACTTATGCTTGCCCTTCTGAGTTTTGGGTTTATTATGGTCTTGTAGAGTATCCTGCTGTGTATACCTTTTGGAATGGTAATGTTTATCTTGTGCCCTTGAATGTTGGAACTGTTGAACTTTTCATTTGTACAGGGGCTCACAGCTGAGAGTTTGCCTTCGATTTTGGAGACTTGGGACTTGGACCTTCCATCATTCCTGAAACTGTTAGGACTTTGGCAACTCTTGCAGATAGACTTCGTGCCTTTTGCATAAAAGGGTGTGTATGAGTCTTTCGGGGGCCAGGGGCAGAATGTCATGCCTTTCAGGTAATACAATATGGATAGACTTAATAGTGATTCTGAAGGACTACTAAAGCTGTGTTGTAATGTGTAAGTTGTAAAATGTTCATGAGCATGTCTTTCTATCTGGAGACTGGCTTAAAGAAGTGTATGTCTAGTTGCCAAGTTGGCAAGGAGTGGATTGTGGTGACTGATCCACTGTGTCAATTTGAGATGGCCAAAGCTTGGCTGGATCTGATTCTCAATTCCATGCTCTGGGGTGCGGGGTACCCCACCCTAGGGCACGGAGGAACCTCCCTAGAATGACTCAGCACAAAAAGGGTATATAAAGGGCTTGAGGAAGCCTTTTGCATGCTCTGTTTCCTCGGAGGAGTTCCGAACTCTGCAGTGCCGCTTCCTCAGAGGCGCTTCAGCAACCAGCCGTGCCACTTCAGGGGAGCTCAGATCTTTACTGCAGCCGCCATCACTTCCTTGGTGGAGCTCTGGTCTTCGCAGGTGGTATGGGAGGAGCAGAATGAGGCTTGATAGACGCTGCAACTGCTGCTCCTCCTCTGCTCTTTGTTGTTTTCTGCAACCACGGACTGCTGCCAATTGCCTTGGAGCCAGCGAAGTATGGACCAAAACCTCCACTAACTGCAAACTAAATGCACTTTGCTTTTTTAAATTTTGGATGTCAATATTTTGTCCCAGCAACAGAGAAAATGTAATGGAGACAGGGATCAAAGCCAACGTTTTGCACAGGGGCCTAAACACTGTCGGCACACTATCACTCTAGCCCACAGGTTAGAATTTGTTAACTGAATTTCTTGAGGACATCAAAGCTGTTGCTGATGGACTTTGTCCAGGTTGCTCTCATAAATGACCACACATTGGAAGACTTCCAATAACAGAAACTTGTACCCCATGGTACATGGAGGTCAGTAGCCAGAGACTGGGCCCCAGCCTGGACAGGGTCCCTCAGAGCCTCTCCTGGGCCACAGGGCCATGACCCCCTCATGCGGAATACACCATATTCCACATATTGTTGGCAAAGCCTATGCACAGCCGGGGCTGGGGCCAGGCCCTGCACTGGGCTCTGGGCAAAATGTAAGCACAGTGATGAAGTCTGCTGATTCCTCAAACTGAGACAGCGGCCTGTTTCACCCACCACGCAGTAGGCAGTGAAGCTGTGCTCTATGCCTTGTGTCTGCTGCTCTAGACAGGGCTTCTGCTCACACTGTCACCTGGTGCGCTCAGCACCTGCCGGGCTCTGGGAGCTGCCCCGCTTCCGAGGCATTTTTGCTTTTCTTTTTCTTTGTTCTATTCGGAAAACTTCACTGAATTTAGTTACTCTAGGGAACATGCTTTCTGCCAATGTCCCCACAGAGAATAAAAAGCAGTCCAGCTGGTTCTCTGGTCTCCTCAGAGGGGCTAAGTCCCATTCATGAAGGACCCAGCCTTCTGATAGCCAAGCTGTCCAGGCCAACCCACCCAAACTTGTCCCTGAGTCCCAGTGTCACTACCATGACCCTACTCTTTTGCAAACATCCTAACGTTATGCAAGCAAGCCCTTGAGCATGTGTAGAAATGTTCGCATCCCTTTCTAATGGGGCTAGTACCTCACCCTGTAAGAAACCAGCTTGTTTGCCGGTCAGATAGCCAAGCAGATTAAAGCCCCTGCTTAGGCTGACATAGAGACCAGGATTCCATGCCAGGTGTGCCAAGCTGGCCGTGCCTCCAAGGCGCACTAAGATAGGGATTGCTACTGGGCATGGTGGCACACACCTGTAATCCCAGCCCTTGGGAGACTGAAAACAGGAGAATCATTAGGAATCCTGTCTGTGTACTGAGACCGTGCAGACCCTGTACTAGATATACTTAAAAAACACCTCACTGTACCCCTAGCAGGGTCTCTGCCTCACAGGTCCAGCCAGCATTTTGCCTCAAAAAAAAAGCCTTCCTCACCCCTGCTGTGTCTCTCCCTATTTCCTCTCAAGCCTTACACCACCTGATATATTTGGGGGGAAAAAAAGAAGAAAGCATTTCTTACCTGAAAAAGTACGTTTCTGCTGACTCATAGTGGCCCAGTGTCATCTCGAGCGCAGGGTACTCAGTGGCCAGAGGCTGCACCATGAACAAGCCCATGGCCAAGGCCACGAAGAGAACGGGGAGCAGCAGGGCGAAGGCCGTGCTCTTCCGGGCTCGGCATGTGTGGAGCAGTCGCTTCTTCAGGAGCGCAGCCATCTGCGCCAGGAGGAGCCGGTGGCCACGGGCCAGGGTGGGCGGGGCTCTTCCAGGCGCAGTCCCCACAGTAGAGCCACCTGCAGGAGTGGGTCAGAGGTCACAGGAGTGAGACGGCTGTCCTACAGGGGGCCGTGGCTCCTGGCACCGCCTGGCTCCTCTGACCGTGTCTTTTCTGAGGTGACCCTTGCGGAGGACCACACACGCTCGGCAAGCACCAAGGGCACCGAATGCGCCCCTGCTGTGTCCTGCTCTGGAAGGCACGAGCCTGAGGTGCTGCATGGCAGCCTAAGGCACCGGGCCAATATGGAGCTCTGGTCCTGCTCCCCAGAGCACAAGGCCAAGGGGACCAAGAGAAAGGGACTCGTTTGCCTCTCACGGCCGGAATAAAGCCTGATGCCTAAATGTGGATTCCAGCGCCTCCAACACAAACAGCTGCACAAGGCCCATGTAACCAGCAGAGTGGCTGGGTGGGGTGCAGAGGGGCTGCTCCCCCAGTTAGATCCCCCTTCTCCTGCCCTTTTTTCCTTTTACCTTTCACCCTGAGGTATTTCCTGAGAAACCCCCAGCTTGCAAATGAGTCAGGTCTCAGGGAAAAGCCATGCCACCCAGCTGCCCTTGGCTCAGCCTGCAACAGCTGCTCCTACCCCTTCCATGTGCTCGGCCACGGCAGAGGGCAGCCGTCAGCCCTCAGGTCAGCCACCCCTGTGCCCGGGGACCCCAGAAGCCCGGGGTTCCCTTCTTTCTCCAGCAACTCTGAAAACAGTCCTGGCATCATAAACGTCAGCAGGTAAAATTCAAAAGAAAATCATGCTTTGTGCTCCGTTGCTTGGCTGAGGATTCTACAGAAAGTCTCTACCCCCTCTCTTGGTTGAGGGGAGCCATTCTCACAGGCCCATCGAGGGAGAGAGCAGTTTGATCAATGAGTGACCTCAGCAGCCTTCCCCAGGTGGCCCCCTACACAAAATCCAACACCAAGTATCTCTTTTTTTGTTTGTTTGTTTTATTTGTTAAAGAACACAAAATACTGATAGAAAAAAAGGTAAAATGTTATTAGAAATGACACAAGATTTCACTAAACAAAGTAACAGGAATTGCATGATGCTATCTTCAGATTAGTTGTTCAGGTGACCAGATACAAAAATGCAAAATTTGTTTAAAAAGAAAACAAAAGCAATAATAAAAAAAAAAAAGTTGTAAGAAATTCAAAAGGAAAAATAAAATTAGAAAAATTAAATTTTAAAGAGGCTGGGAGATAGTTCAGTAGAATAAGTGCTTGCCTGGCAAGCTCAAAGTCCTGAGTTCAATCCTCAGTACTGCCAAAAAAAAAAAAAAGCATTAAATGCTGCTTTCAAAACACCAGCAAAAATCAACAGTACAATTATCCAAACAATCCTGCACATATTCCTAACTTTATCTTTTCCTCCACCCATGTTACAACAGAGCAATTGGTCATAGCTAAATCTTGGAAATAGCCCAAATGCCTATCAACAGAGGAAGGGTTAGAAAAGATACGGTATTCTTTACACAATGGAATATTATTCAGCTATAAAAAGGTTAAGTCCAAGCTTTTATAGCTAAAGGGATGCAGCTAGAGACTGTGTGGGTAAGTCACATAAATCAGATCTGCATGTGCAAACATCATATTATCTCGATAGTGTGAGAACCTGAGTCATTAAAATCTGAAAGATTCAACAGATTCCGTGAAAGGAAAAGAAATTGTTCAAAGAAGGGAAAGCCCCAACTATCTGACAAGGAAAGGGCTCTTAGGGAGGAACAGAGGCCCTGAGCTCCACGTCGTGCTCAGGAAAGAAGGTGAAGCGCAGCTCCTGGAAGGGCAGTAGCGGCGCTCTTCCCAAGACAACTGTACCCTTTGGAAAGAGGGGTAGTTTTTCAACCGCATGGCGACGGGCCCAGGATGTGACCCCCACGTGAGCTAACTACCACCTGCGGCTAGATCGACAGCAGGCCGGGTGTGTGGTAGGCACCAGGCTGTCCGCTTCTCTCCTTTAAACATGTGAAACAGGAGCTGAACTGAAAGCGCCAGGACGCATCAGGACACAGAGCCAGGAGTTGGGACAGCGGGGTGCAGACGCCAGGGCCCAGAGCCCCTCCCAGGCACTGGAGAGCAGGCGGAGCCGTGGGGACATCGGGAGGAGCCCTTGAGGTCCGGCAGGAGCCGGCAGCTGGGAACACGTAGGATGCAGACGCTTCGACTCAAAGGAGTCGCAGACAAGCGCCGGGCATCCTGCGACCCCCGCGGAGGCGGGCAGTAGGCAGCATGGACAGCGGCAGTGCAGGAGACAAGAGTCCGCGGTGAGGGGCTGGGACGCCCAGGCCCTGGACGGAGCACTCCCAGGCCGAATCGCCTGGTGGACTCGCACAGGTAGCGCGGGGCCGCCCGTTGGAGCACGAAATCCAGAGTCCGAGGCGTGGACTCAGAACTGCCCACGCTACACGTAAGCAAGCCACGCTATGCGTCAGACTCATCTGGATGCAGGCTGACGCGCTGATTTCCAGACTCAGCTACAGAAAAATGTCTGAATCGTGAAGGACTCAGAGCGCAAAAGGGGAGTTTAGCATTCTGGGGGCTCTGGAGTCCCCCCGGGTTCTGCCACTGCCTGATTTAACGCATGACCCAACCCACCCGCAGAGCGGCTGTAGCGCTCAGAAGGTGTAACATTAAGCTCACGGGACCCTTTGCATGTGTGCAAAGGCTGCTCTTGATCATTTTATGGGATCATAATTCTGTCTGACACCAACTTGCAGTCTGATATGTGCAGACCTAATAGGATAATTATGGAAATGGTCTAACTTGAGCAAAAATAATTGAGATTTTGGGGGCTGCTTTTTTCCCTGGATTTCTAGATGTAATTATTGACTTAAGTGCTTGATGTCTTTCTGGCTCTTAATATTGGTTTTTCTTCTGCCCCGTAGAACAGCATGGTTGACTTTGCTTAGCTTCAAGGGGAACTGAAAGGTCTCTGGGGCACCTGGGATTCCCCTGCCACTGTTCAAGTTAGTCCCCATCAGGAGCAGGAGCCACGGATTAGGGTTCACACCAGTAACGAATGGGACACCCCCGTCTGGCTGCCCACGCTTAGCCGCCTTCAGCTGACCACCTTTTCATATACGATACAGCAAGCAGGGGCTGTGCGTCTCTGCGCATGTAGCAGGAGGGGACACGAGGGTCCCCAAGTCTGCCCTGGTGATGGCTGATGCTGCCAACAAGCTCCTGGAGGTGAGTAGCAAGGTCACCATAGAGGGCGCAATTCCAATCACCCCGAATCGAACCTCAGTCTCCCGCGTGCTGGGTGACTTCTGGGAAACCACGCAGCACTCTGAAAGCTGCCTCTTGGCTATCCATCAGAGACCCACTGCATTTTCCTCCCAGAGAGTGAGGACCCTGACTAGAGCGCTGGCTAGACTCACAGAAGAGGCATGCGCTGAGCTCTGTGCGCAGCAGATGTTTGCCTGATAGCTTCTCTAAGGCTGCGCGGAAAGGTGTGCCCCATATTAAAAAGAGTAAAATTCCTCCACCTTCCCATATATGTTAATCGGGCATAAATGAGAATCATCAAACGCTGGGATAGTTTATGGTTATGAATTCATCAGCAATCAAATATTCATGGCGAAACTTATAAAAGTACTCACATGAATAATTTAACAGATAAAATTAAAATGCTGGACCAAATTGTTATGAATTGTCTTCCTTGAGTTATTAGCACAATTAGAGGCAAGGGCTCTGGGTAGATCCACACCTACGTGTTCCCTTTTGCTCACAGCCACTGAACTGCTTAAAGAGCATGTCCAGAGGTCTTCCTTTTTTTCATCGGTGGCTGCAGTTGTTCACGTTTGAACACCTGGTGAGGAACAGTTTAAGATATCAAGGACTCCACAGGCTCCTCGGAATATGCTGCCCACGTGACCAGCATCACCAACGTGTTCTTGAAGTTTTAAAAGGAAGTATTACTGGTGACAGGATTTCACCTTAAAAGCAAGATGAGCACCATACAAGAAAAATGGACACAGAGAATGCATTAAGACCCACAAATAATCAATATGCTAACAGTGTAAACTGATGCAACAATTTGAATTTTCAACTCATCAATAAAGATCCAAAATGAAGCTAGCGCCTCATCTCCAGGGTTGTTCGAGGCAAAGGCTCTCATACACAGCCTTCTCAGGTCTACCTGTAAGGTCTGCTGTAGAATAGACCTCCACAATGCAATAGAAAAATGAAAGTGGGGACTTTCTGAGACCTGCCCACTTCTGATGCAAAATTTCATTACTTAAAAACCAATAATGCAACCCAGCAAGATAGCTCTGTGGACTAAGTGCCTGCTTTGGCAAGCATGGGGACCAAGGCTTGATCCCTGGTCCCGCATACGGTGCCAGCCTCTTCCCCAGGGCAGGCTGAGCCTGCAACTGTGTCCTGGCATGGCGGCACACACTCATAATCTCAGCTCTGGGGACGCTGAAAACAGGAGGATCGCTATAAGTCCAAGCAACACAGTGAGACACTGTACCAACTATATAAGTGAAAAAGAGAAAAAGAATTGTTAAAAAAAAAAAAAAACAGAAATGCTTTGAATCTATAAAGCAAGGTGACTTGTTATCTCCTATAGAAAATAGTTACTGCAAGTTGAAAAACCTTAAATGTCTAACACATGGAGATTAACTGGACACATTTCAATGCAAGATGCCTCCTATCCAATAGCTTCTACATTTTATATGCAATTTGATAAGGAAAAAGTTTTAATCCAAGTGGTTACCCAACTGTATGAGCATGAGCCAACCAACTAGAAGATTTACTGATGCGCAGGTTACGGCTACTTTAATTTCTGTCTCACAATTTTCTGGGGCTTTTCCAATATGAATATCTTTTGTAGTCAGTGATTCCTCTGTAAAGACTGTGCTTAGAGAAAGCACAGCTTTATGAGATAGAAACAGTGTAACACCCTATTCTCTGGGTTACAGAATTTTAAAACTGAAGTAGCTTGAAAACTATGCAGCCCAAACCTTCCACACAGCTTAGAGGAAGTCATGAAATAGGTTAATTTCAAGGGAATAAAGTGAATCTACTGATGTCAGCCATGCAAGTGGTTCTCGCACTACTCGAATTAAGTTCTCTGAGGACTCGGTAGCTTTTGGAGGAACAGCTACGTGAAGAGCGCCGTGTGCGAAGCCCCACCTGGAGGGTAGCATGCATGTGAGTCCAGGTCTCGGGAAGCTTACCCCATGGAGGGCTGCCGAGGCCAGGACTCAAACCTTAAAAGAGTTAGCTGGTTGGCGCGGAGGGGTCGGGAGAGCTCTAAGACGCCCGAGGAACTCAGGGATCTCATGCCAAGGCAGGAGATTTTGGTTTTCATTTTAAATATTACAGGTTGGCTTTGTGGACGCAGGTGGCCAGGCTACTGCCTGTGTGCTGGGGAGCTCAACGTGGAGGAACCCGAGACAAAGTAACCAAGATAAGGACTGAGCAGCCTTAATTAACTTTTAAGAATACAGAAATCGTTTTTTAAAAAAAAAAAAACTGTACAAAATTTCACTAAACAAAATCATAACAATTCCATAATGGTTGTTATATTGATTATTGCTATCTTCAAATTAGTTGTTGAGATTACCAGAACTAAGCTTCTAGGATTGGTCAAAAACTTATAAAAATTTAAAAGGGGTAAAATATTTATGTATTAACTGTTCTTTGCAACAGACCAGCAGAAACCAGCAGCACAACTGGCCGAGGTGTCCCATGTATGTACATATACGTGTTTCCTTTCCTTCAGGAGAAAAGAAAGCTCTAATTCAGAACTCCAAAACCTGAACTTCTCCAAAATCTAAAACATTTTCTTCCCTAACATAGTCCTACATGTACAAAATCCCACACCATGAAATATTGTTTTGAGAGCAGAAGTATTTAAAGTGCTGCACAGACTCACCCCTGAGAAGATACAAAACATAAGTGAATGTCACGTTTAGGCCAAGATCTCTAGCTCTCAATACGCAAGTATTCCCAAACCTGAAACATTCCAAAAGCTGACATGCATAAAATACGCAGCCTATATCTTAAAGTTCCTCTGAAGCCTCATGGATCACAGGCGGTGCCCTGGGAAGGTGACTCGATTAGAGGCGCTCATGGCTGACCTGCTCTGAGGAGGCAGACTGGCCAGAGGCAGCGGTCACTGGGAGCGTGGTCTCCCACCCAGGGCCGCCCTGAACCCTGCCTCCTTCCCCCCTCCCCCCACGATGTGAGCAGCTCTGCTCTGCCTGGCCCCTCTGCCTTGCGGCTCAGCCCCAGAGAGCTGGCTGACTATAGACTGAAACATCAGCCATGGTTTACCTCTCTTCCTTCAAGCTGTGGTGCTGGGGGTTGGGGGTTGGGGTCCCAGCGATACGGAGAGTGACCGAGACACCCATCTGGCACCAAGCACTTTGGTGCAAGTGTTCGACCTGTAGTCCGCTCAGGACATCCTACCCGGTCGTCCTCCGCCCCAGCTAGGGGTGCTGAGGAGGAATCAAAGCCAGCCCGGAGGACACGCTGGTCACAGCTTCCCCGATGGAAGGACCGGAACCTCTCATCGCCAGCGTCGTGTGCGTCTCTGGCAGCTCTGACCTGCCTGGCTGCGGGAACCACTTCCTCAGCTGCCCACTGCCCGACAGAAGCGGCTGGTTCCTGATGCCTGCCGCAAGCATCCGTCCTGCGCGTGTTCACTTCAGCTCCATCTTATGGTGGCAAATTCCATGCTGCAGGGCACCCTGCCGTGAGCGCGCTGCTGCTGCTTCTAGCGAGCTTGGATGCCCGAGCAGGCACGGCCCCTCCTGACCTTGCCCGCAGGCCTGGGGCGTTTTGAAGGTCAGGGAAGAGTGGACAAAGAAAAGAAGCAGTGCATTGGGTTGAACACCACGGCAAAGCCCAGAGACACACACAGAATTCGGAAGAGGTCTTTGAGAGGCGGAGTCGGCAGCCCGTGGAAGGCAGGCTGTGCACACAGGACTGTCTTACGGAGCAGGGGAGACTCCAGACCCTCAAAGGAGTCGCTGCCAACTGCCCTCCTTCGCCAGAGGTAGCAGCAGTTAGGAAGGAAGCGCAGAGGATTACCAGGTGGAAAAGAAGAGGAGAGCGTTATGCAAAGAGGCCCTGAGTGAGCGGCTAGAGAGCTGGAAATGTAAATGCAGTCCCAGCTTGTAGGCCAGAAGGAAAGGCTGCCCGTATTTTTTAAAATGCCAATGCTTGCTGTGGAGAAAATAACCCCATCTAGTAGGCTCGCTCGGCACTCTGTGGATTTGTCATCTTTCACATGAACTTTAAACTCAGATGGACTAATAGGGTGCTCTTCCCAGGACTGACCCGAGGCCAGCTCACATCGCGGGGACCTGGCACGCTCGTTAAATGCCTCAGTCTTCAGAACTGAAATTGGTGCGAGTTGAGCCTAGAAGGATGTTCTTTTAATAAGGACTGGGCGATTTTCAAGTAGCTTCCTTTAAAGATCTTTTCTCTTAAAGCCATGTCACACCACAGCAGCTGTGTGTCAGGAGGGGACATCAGTGTGGCCCACACAGGGAGGTACAGTGCATTGCAGAGCCTGTCCAAAGGACAGACCTGTGCCCTGACACACACACACACACACACACACACACACACACACACACACAGAAGCCTCCATCAGGCCACAAGGTCACCCCCTGCCTTCCTGCAGGACCCCAGGTGACTGACACCTTCATCAGCCACTCATACCTTCCATGTGCAAGAGAAAGCCCAGGACCTAGCCATACATAAGACCAGCTCTGGCCCTCCTCCTGGGACTCACGGTCTGTGGGCAGGTGCCACTGTCAGCAAACACACATGTCACAGAGGCCTCGAAGAGTAGAAAGCCACCTGGGCACTCGAGAGGAGGACTCTAACTGGGTCCTGTGAGTTAGGCAGGTGACAACTGACTCGCGTGCGAGTGAATAGAAGGATGAGCTCTGAAAAGGGGTGAGATGGGACAGGCGGAAAGATTCTGTAGGCCCACAGGAGCTTGGCCTTTTGAAGAGACAGACAGAAACAGAAGAGAGACAGGATCCCAGGCAGGAGCCATCCTGGGACTCTGCAGGTAGAATTTAAAACTAGCAACAACACCATCAGATATTTCCAAATACAAATAATGTGTTTGAACGCTTACTTTTAAAAGACCCTGGTGGGGTGGTTGCGTGGCCATGTTTGGTAGGCGGGAGTGCACAGGACTCTTCGTTTGGCTTTCCCTAAAGGAGAGGGGTGAGGAGGTTTCAGCCCTACTGGGAACAGCCCAGGAGATGGGGTGAAGTTTGAGCAAAGAATCCTTCCTTGCAAGGAGGAAGTCAGCATGCCAGTGGCAGTGGCCTCACCGGGGAGGAGAGACCCATTCTGTCCAGGGACAGAAAGGAAAGGCAGGGACTGGTATGAGGGAGGGAGGAGGACATCGGCTTAGCCTTTCATCCACTTACATGTTCTCCCTGAAGCAGGAAGGGAATTCTCCCGGCAGGGTCATGCGCAAGAGGAGTGGGAAGAGGGGACAAGAGGCACAGGAGAGAGTCCTGAAGGCCAGCACCAGGACTGCAGTCCCTGATGCCCCAGCTAGCCTGCAAGTGCTATACCATGAGAACCTAGGGAGAAGGACAGCCGAGCAAGAAGTGAGCACAGACGGCATGCTTTCTCCAGTAAAGGAAGCTCATGTTGATTTGGGGAGGAGACGGAGGAAAGGGTGGAAAGCTCCTGAGGGGGTGGTGCTGGATCTGACAGCAGGAGGGCGCTGGGCAGTGCGCTGCCATCCGCCGCACATGGCAGCTCCTTCTGTGGCCAGGCAGAGCAGCACGCCTGTGTGGGGTGCTGGGCCGACCGCCGACGTGTCCAGCCCCCTCACCCCCCACACACACACACACTCCTACACACGTGGTACAGCTCAGCGAGGAAGGGAGTTTCCTGTGCTGCCCATCTGCTCCATGTGCGCCTCTGTCCCCATCCCCTGCGCCAATGAGAACACCGGTCGTGTCGCACGCATAGGGCCTAGAGCTCAGGACTCCAACAAAGAGTTGTGGCGACGACGGTTCAGTCCCTAACACCAGAGCTAGCAGTGGAGTAGGCGATCAGCCCAGGGTGCATTATGCCCGATGGGAGTCTCCTCCTCTGCTCACACCATAGCTGAGGGTCTCAAGGCATGGCTCCTGAGCTGGTCCCCTGAGGGGAATGCTAGTGCCCAGGCCCTGTCTAAGACCAAGTGACTCGGCTAACGTTGGCTCAGCAAGCAGCCTCTGGCTTGGCAGACTCTCCCAACTATCACTCCAATGCCAAGTCTCTAACTTTTTCTGGAAGCCAACTAATTAATCCAGTTGCCTATGGGTATTTCAAACACTATAGTAGGAGACTTGCCAGTTAGCTCAGGTGTTTAAGCACCTACATGGGCAAACCCAGTCTGCTGTAGGGAACTGTGGCTCGATCTCCAGCTCCACATGCCACACCAGACCCGCCCTGAAGGCCGCCTGAGCCAGCCCCCAACCCCTCAAAAAAAAAAATCCTTCTCAAATACAATATAAACACCAACTTTACCTAGACAGAAAGCATTCTCTCAGGCTTGCACAGAGAGCAAACTGGTCAAGCAATGGGTGTGAGTCATCCAGATGGCTGACACTGGGAAAAGTGCTACACTGTGCTGTACGTGTTTTCAGGGTAAATCTTGAGGGGATTTGACTGACTTTGTCGGATACAAGAGTTACCTTTTTTGTTACATAAGTCTTGCTTTAACTGGGTCTTAACCATGCAGAAGAAAAGTTTAGCCGTGAGGTATAAAAAGTAAAGCCAGATTAGTAAGCTGAGCTGTAAAGCTGAGCTGTAAAAGGCTCAAGTCAACAGCTTCCAACATTGCCAGTTCTGCTGATAACCTGCTACTACTATGGATTATTGCAGTATGTGCACAACTACTCCTTCTTAGCTCAATAAGAAGAAAGCATTTTCTAAATACTAATAGTATTCAGAAAAGTTATCATGCCTGCATCTTGTACTCTGAACAACTGTTATGAAGACAACACTATGCATTGTATTAATTATTGTGGCTGTCCTGCTAACCTGTTTTGAAACTGTCTTATTGTTATCTCTTTGTACTTAAAGCCTTTCCAAAAAGCAGAGACTAGAGCCGAACAGACTTGCTCAGCAGTTGCGGTACCTGGACAGGAATGTCATATGGACGTCCCAAGGGCACAGGCAAGTCAGAGAACAGCTCTGAGCCTTCAGCCCACCACCAGTCTTGAGGTGAAGGTCAAGACCCAAAATGTGAATAGACGCGAAGAGCCCAGTGCAGAGTCAGATACACCCACAAGCTCGTGCTAGTGTTAGTTGATTAACTGGTTTTATAAGGCAGCTAATGAATAGTTTCTTTCTCCATGAAGAAGTGATTTCCACACCCTGCAGTGGAGACAGAGGGATAAATGTGCTTGCTATTCCGGGCATCCGTCTTCATAGCTCACTTCTATGGCACCAGTAGGGTCTGTGTGATTAAAAAGTATATATTTTATATTTTATGCAGCCTTCATCAATCTCTCAGGGAAGCAAGCAGTGAGCCATTTGAAAGCCGGACCCTGAAAGACATATGTGCGCCCACGGGCAGGTGCAGAAAGGAATCAATAACAGAAACGCAGTCATCCAGGGCGCCAATCAGGGCGGAAGGATTTTGTTAATGGCCATTCTAGAAATTGGATTTCTCTAGCGTAGCTCACAGCACAGGGGAAAAGAAACATTGGCTAAGTCACTTTATTTAGAATTCATCAAAACACACTCTTCGAAACAGTCCGGTCTAACACTTGATGAAGCTACTGCTACCAAGGAACTCGAGCTGGGAGCAGGGGGCTTCCGCTGAGCTTCATGTGGGAACGTTACAGAGGTCCGCAAGGGAACTTAAACCCAAATTGGCTTTAATGCATCCCGGACTCACTCTTTATTAATACCTCAGTCCCTCATTACTCCTAGTAATGAAGGATGGAAGAGATTTGTAAAGGACATTTCACTTCCGAAACCTGGAATTTGAATGATAAGGAGAGCTGCATGGCTATGTCATCATCTACAGTAACTGTGCAGAATGCATGAGGCCTCTTTCCTAGGGTATCTTTTTCAAATTAAAAACATTGAATTTTCTTCTAAGGCACTGGGTTTTACAACTTGTGTTTCCTTTTTCGTCTGTCTACAGGGACTTTGTTAATGTGCCCCAAATTCAGACCATGAAATTATCATTTTTCAAACTAGACATATAACCATACTAAAGGGAGCTTTTGTAAACTACAAACTTTTCATGGAAGTTATCCTACATTAATGCAGTACTAAAATGTTTTGGTTGCTTTTTTTGTTTTTGCCTTTTTTTTTTTTTTTTTTGAAACAGAGGGTTTTGTTTTTTCTTTTTTGCAGGACCAGGGTTCAAGCTCATGACCTTGCACTTAGCCAGGCAGGCTCTTGTTCCACAGAGCTATCTTCCCAGCCCCATCTGTAGTAATAAAATGTTGAGGAGTACCTAAGAATCGTATTTTCTTTAAATTCCTTTTTATTTCTGAAAATCATTAATTAATGTGTCATTTTAAAATGAATGCTCAGAAGGTAAATCTTTATTTAAAAACCACTAAGAAATAATAGGAAAAAAATTTACTTTTATATCCAGGTAAAATAAAATTTCTAGAGATAAACTATGGTCATACATGCATATAGAAGTATGAATATTACTACATCAAAATTAGACAAGGAACATCAAGGATGAATCTCAGAAACATCTCAGACTAGTCTATCAGCAGCAAGCTTCCCTGCATGCAGAATTCAAAGCTGGTCGCAAGAGTCCTCAAGTGGTGGATGGTCTTCATGGCAGGGCTGTGGTTAAGGGGAGACAAAGGCCTGCTCGGTGCTGGAATGCTTCTACCCAAGACTGCATGGTGGTTGCATAGGTCTGCTTTACCTGGCTGTGTGACTAAGATCTAAAGCATTTACGCTAAGATGCACGCAGTTTATTTCTAATAAAAATATATTTAAAACTCTTTTTCTAAAATCTATAAAGAGGATCAAAGAGAAATAGCAACAGCAACATCACAATGGAGGAACTTAAATGATGGGTGAATGCGAAGGAGCACCAGTTATGCAAATTTAGCATAGACTATTATACCAGCGCTCCACATATAACGTGACCCCAGTGACCAGACCCTGTGCATCCTCTCCTGCACCTGTAAGGCCTGAGTATCATGGCTTTTCCTCTTGCAGTCAGATATCGGATGGCAAAGGTGAAAACGACTTGCAAATGCAATAAAGGACCCTGTCCAGATGCCTTCAAATTTAACAAAACAGATTTTTCTCCTCACTTTGAAGAAATCGCCCTATATTCTATTAGAGACTGAGACCAACCCTCATGTGACAGCCAGCCAAAAAGTGGGGATTTGGGCTCTCACGGCACTGAATTCTACCAAGGGCCAAATGGGCTTGGACAGACACTGAACTGTACACAAGGGTGCCAGCTGGGTGACTCCTGGGCCCGAATGCAGTATGCCGAGCCCAGGTCACAATGTTCAGTCATAAAAATGATCCCTCAAAACAATCAAGAGCATATGGAGCTTCAGCGGGAAGGTAGTGGATTAGGACTTCCCGCCCCGCCGAGTCTCCATGGAGCAATAAATGAACAACTACAGCCAACTGACACGATCTTACAGAAGCTCTTGTAATCAGTCAAGTGTTAAGAAATCGAACAGATCGCACCCCTGGGAGCTGAGCCTGCGCACCCGCCGCGGGTAAGCTCCCTGCGCCCCTCTGCCCCGCTTCTGCGTTCCTGCGACTAACTTCCTGCTAGAGCCCAGACCCAAATCGCACCCCTGGGAGCTGAGCCCGCGTGCTGGCTGGGTCAGGATCCTTGGCTTGGCCTGCCTTCCCTTTCCCCGCCCCCCCCCTTTTTTTTGAACCCCTCCAGCCCAAGCTCCAGCACTGAACCCATCAAATAGCCCGTTTGACAACCGATCTGGTCCACGAGCCTACCAGGACTACTCAATCCCAAAGCTCCACCTCCACCTACAGACCACATCCGCCAGGATTCACAAAAGCTAGCAGCCAGAGCCCCAACACAAGAGTCAGGAACCTCTGTAGAAGAACCACCTTGGAGTCTCCAGACCAAACGCCCATAGACACAGCATAACACCA
>PVJA010031763.1:0-24643 GCA_004027025.1 Myocastor coypus
CCTTCCTCATTTGGCTTCCTGAGTTTGCCAGCACAATGTTCCTGGGAGCCCCTTCTTCTGAAGAGTTCATCCACCCCCTCTCCCAGCCCATGCACTGAAAGAATCCCAGCCCAGCCAGGTGGGAGAAACCTGGGCCCACCACTCCCATGGTTCTAATGTATTCCTCCCCTGATATGAGAGACCCAAAATACAAATAATTTAAAGAGCAGGGGAATCCGGGCATGGTGGCACACGCTTGTAATCCCAGCACTTGGGAGGCTGAGGCAGCAGGATTGGTGCGAGTTCGAGACCAGCCTGTGCTGCAAAAGTGAGCTCAAGGCCAGCTAGAACTGCATAGTGAGACCCTGACTCAAAAAGACCAATAAAAAAAAAAAAAAGTGTAAGGAGCAGGGGGAAGAAAAAGAGCCCTGAGAGAAACAGGCAAGTAGACTATAGAGTGGGCAGGGGCTGTAGGAACAGAAACAAAGAGGAGAGTGGAAGAAAAATGACCAAGATGCAGTGTGGTTATGTAAACCCCCTGCTAACTGTAATCACTATGTGCAAACATGCAGCAGTGAAAAAATCTTTGGAAATTCTGTTTCGAGTCAAGCGTGGCGACACATGCCTCTAATCCCAGCCCTTCGGAGGCTGCAGCAAGCAGGAGGATTGCCACTAGTTTGAGGCCAGCCTAGGCTTCGTACTGTGTTCAAGACCAGCCTGAACTACACACAATGAGACCCTGTCTCAAAAAAAAAAAAAAAAATCTGTTTAGGGCGGCGCATCTTGTATCCTTGTATCTTCCAGCCCTGGTACCTCTCTAGACTCTTGCCACCGAAGGTCTTCCATTGAAGAACCACTTGCACCGGGAGCGTTGCAGAGTCAAGCAGCCTGGATTTTTTCCCTCCCGCCCCGCCTCCTCCTTCCTCTCCACCCCCTCGCTGGGTGCGTGAGTACATCTGAGCATCACCTTCCTCTTCTGCATGGAGGCAATGATCGTTCCAAACTCTCAGAATTCTTTGCAACTCGGTCATTTTTAACTGTTCTGAGAGGGCCCGCGAGGGCTCGAGAGAGCCCGCGCGAGCCTGGGCGGGCTCGCTTCCCGCAGGCAGTGTTCCCAGCAACCCGGAACGCGGCTTCCCGGCATGGGGATTCGGCTGCCAGCAGATGGCGTCCTCGTGTAGGTGACACCGCGGAAGCAATCTGCAGTCTACAGGGCGTCCGCGGGCGTCGAGCACCGCCCGGCTCGAAAACCAAAGAAAAAGTAAACAGAGAAAAGATGGAGGAGCCTTCCTGCGCAGTGCCGCCATCGGAGGTGCCTGACGCGTCGAGGACGCAGACATCAACGTCAAGGACTTCGCAGGCCAGAAGGTGCTATGTGAGGAGGCTCACCCTGACTGCCAAGCCGCCGCTGGCTATAGATGCAGAGGTGACTAACTGCCCTACCACGATGCCCCCAACAGAGGTCACTACAAGGCTGGCAGCTCCCCACATCCCTCCTCTGCCCTCTAACTTGGGGACTTGTAGGAGTCCCCTCCAGGTTCTTTTCTCGGTCCAAAAAGTCAGTATTTCTAATCCCAAAGACATAGTATTGGAATCCCATCAAGTTAATTCCAATCTACCACTCCCAGTGCAACCCACGACAAAAGTAAAGACACTAAAGCATATTTATAATTATTGGGGAGCCAAGGGGCCCTAAGTCCAGCCATGAAGATGTCTTTCCAGAACAAAGAGAGCGACCCAAGGCTTCACCTAGCTTTATTCAGTGGAGGAGTGGCTTGAGGAGGAATGACTAAGAATTGTAGGAGCAGGTGAGTACTGTGAGCTGAGCTAGGTGGGGAGGCCTACATGTACCTCTGCCATATGCAGAGAGGATATGTAGAGACAGCAATCTGAATTATGCTACTGAGATAGTATCTACCGCTTTGGGCAGTCTGGTACTTCAACTTTGATGTAGTCCCTCAAGCCCCAGGAAGTCATAGCCTCTGCCTCCAGGCTCAGTCCCAGCTGGCAGCTCAGAGCATTGGCTCTTCCTCCTTTCTCAACCTGGCTCTCATTAAAGAGCAGCAGGTGTAGGTTATCAGGGAAACACGCCTGCCACCTTCAAAGACTATCACCAGCACCTTAGCTAAGCCAATATACATTGCTTAAAATCAACTGAAAGGATAAACAGAAGTCTTAGCCAGCTCAGTATATATCAATACAAGGAAATAGGGCCAGGCTCAGTCAAAATAGAGACAGTTGCTCTTGTTTCAAGGAGAGCTGCTCAGATGATCCTCCACGGGGACTGTCTTGCAGCCCTGTCTTCCTCTGTCCTAGCAAGCCTTCACATTTTCTGGGTATCAAGAGTTTTGCCTCCTCTGCCTTGAAGGCCCAGTTGTCCCTCCATCAGCCCCCAGCTTCCATGTCCTTTGAGCACCTGGACAGCCTCCCACCATTCTGAGGATAGCACCACACATAGCACATTATAGGGCCCCCTTCCTACGCGTGGGTCTGGCTAGATTTAGCAGGTGAATGATTGTGCCCAAGAGGAAGGGCAGCAGTATATATGGTCATTATCACTATGGTACTGTTTGATTTGGAAGGCAAATCCAAAAAGTCTGGATTAATGTAAAGCTTAGAGATATAGCCCACACTCAGGATGACAGAATAGAAACTAGACATGTGACCAGCCCAAGAGCTCAGCCTCTTGGGAGAAAGCCTGCCTCTCTGTTTGAAGCAGGGGATAAACAGCTGCAAGGTACCACCCATAGCTGCTGGACAACTGGTTATAGAGGTGACCAGAGTCATTATCAGAGTCCTGTGAGATGTGCCAGTTACAGACAACACAGTCTTACATGGTGAGGATGATGCCCATGTCTGTTCTGAGTTCCCTATATAGCAGGCCCTGCATGCCCATGCTTGGAAGATGTCATTGGAACTCACAATGTTTAAGACCTGACAACAGAGACCAAAATAGGGAATTGCTCCAGGGAGCCTGTCACAGAGCAGACTCTGGATTGAAAGATTTTGAAATCAGCCAGGAAAATCCAACACTGATTACACATTTGATAAAAACTGGTGATCAAGTTTTAAGTGGCATTACAGTTTGTTCTAAAAGGGCCTTTACTAAAGAAATGCACTTGAAAGAATGTATGCTCCTGAGGAGTGGGCAGGTATGAGTAAAGTCAGCCTGCTGTGAGCGTCAGGTGAGAGAACTGAAGGCATCCTTGTATAAATTGCTATACTTTGTCACCACCAGTTTTAACTTTCGCTGTGTGAAAGTCAGAGGTCATGGAGACCATGAGTAAGCAGGATAGAGACACCATGAGGAGGCCACCCAGGTTGGTCTGTGTTGTGGTATAAATGGAGAGTGGCCTCCCCAAGCATGTGGAGACAGGACTTTCTGGAGGAGGCAACTGGGTCATGGGGCCCATAGTTGGTTTGCCAACAGAAAGTGGGACCTGGCTGGCAGCGACCACCGGACGGTGCATCTCCCTCCCTGCCTCCTCTCTCCTTCCTGGCCACATGGCATGAGCAGCTTTCTTCTACCTGGGCCCTGCCACCATGCTGCTTCTGCATGGAGCCAGTGACCTTGGGCCATAACCATAAACCAAAATAAATTCTGCCTTTAAGTTGCTGATGTCAGAGATTCTGTCTCAGGATACAAAAAGTGACTTAAGACAAGTCTGGGCAGTTGTCCACATGACAGAAAACACAGGAAGGGCTGGAGGCCTGAGAGGCACTGGCCCTGTATTTCTGGCCATTGAGGAAGGGCCACAGGCCCTTCTAAGAGAAGGGAGTGGAACCTTAGTCCTCCCACAGCAAGGGACCAAGTCCTACCAACCACATGACAAAGGAAGGAGCAGGTAAGCCTTGCTACTGAGACTGATTCCTCCACAAGTGTGAGACTGGGTTGTGGCGATTTGTCGTAACTGTGGGAAACACATACACACTAAAGCTCTGCTGGTGACACACAAACACATGAGACAGAACACCCTTGGTGGGGACAGACTGTGAGTGACAAGAGTTTACAATAAACTTCCCTTCAGACAGGACTGAAGCTGAGGACAGATTGAACATCAGCATTTGAGTTCAGAAATTCCTGCTGAATTACAGGCTGTTGATTTTAAATATTTGAACAACTGTTGAAGTGTCACCTGGATATATTTTCTCATCATATTAAAAACTTTAAAAGGGGATATTTCCATTTTCCATTAACTTAAAAAAAATAAAGTTCATGTTGAAAAGAAAAAAGAAATGTCACCTAGAATGTTTCTGTCACTTATATAAATAAATAACCTTATTTATTCATTAAAATCAACAAGGAGCAAGAGGTCATCTTATTTTTTAATGTAAAGTAAAATAAACTAAATTGCAGGAAAAAAGTTGTTCTGTGATACTAGATATAGACTACCTAAGCCCACTTGACTTCATATGTAGTATTTTAAAATATTCCATCATTATTATTTCTACTTTTATTATTATCCCTCATGCACTCTTTCTTCTGTCCTTTCAAATAACAATACCAAGAACTCCCACTCATCATAAATTTATCTACAGGCTGCTCCCAGGAACTTTGCACACCTATAATCCTAGCACTTGGGAGGCTAAGGCAGGAGGAGTACCATGAGTTTGAAGCCAGCCTGGGCTACATAGTGAGTTCAAGGCCAGCCTGGACTACAGAACAACACTCTTGTCTCAAAACAAAGAAACAAAACATAGCGTTTGTATGCTTTATTTCTTATTATTACAACCCTACACAATTTCCACTTTACACATGTAAAGCAGGCTCAGAAAAGTCAAGGGAGTTCGGACCTGCTTGATTTGATTCGGCTTTTACTTCTCCAAGGCCCACGTGATTGGATAATTAAACTAATTCTGTGCCTTTTCCTGACACCTTTTTCTGCCCTCTAAGGCTAGCCAAGGTATGCATGTCTGTCCTGTGCTTACATACTAAATCAGAACACTGATCCCAGTGACACTTTTATTTACTTACTTGCTTATTTTTATTTAGAGGCAATGTCTTATTAAATTGCTAACCTTCCCTGGCTGGGCTCAAGACAGATTTTTCTGTCTCAGCCTCCCAGTCTTCTGGGATCACAGTGCCGGCCCCCAGGCCCAGTGCCCCACCCCCCAGCCCTCCAGTTCACCCCCCACCCCCTCCACCCCGCCCCCATGCATTTGAAGTGTTCCTTTCTGGTCTATCTTCTCCACTGGATGAGCACTCCCAGAACACAGGACTCTCACTCACTGCGCTCCCAGTGGAGTCCCTGGTTCATGGAAAATAAATTAATGAGACACAATGTCAGGCCTAAGGAGAGGGTTCAGCCAAAGGGATTTGTGAGCAGCCAGTGCCACTGTTAAATCAAAAGAAGTTTTTTAGAGAATGTGATGGCAGTCATGTCTGCCAACCAGACATATCTAGCTAAGCTTTTGGGCCTAAATTGACAGCTAGGATAAGAACTGCATGGTGAGGTAATCCTAAGAGATCTTCTATCTTGGCAGCCTGTCTTTTTTTGAAAATACATTCTAAGGCTTGACACATTTGAAGGGGAATTGACAGGTACAAAGTGTGTCAGTCTTTGTACAAGTTGTTCAGTATAAGCTTTACCATTTGTAATTTTCAAGACAATGCTTTGTGGTGAATCTTATTTTCCAAGGCTGAAAACTTCTGTTAAAATGTGACTGAGGGGGGCCAGTGAGATGGCTCAGGGGTCTAAAGTGCCTGCTTAGGCAAGCTTAGGCAAACTTAGGCAACCACACTGTGGTTCGATCCCCAGCACCACGTGCTATACTGAGCCAGCCCCACCCTTAGCACAGGCTGAGCTGGCCATTAAAAAAGAAAAAAAAAATTTGACTGAGGACATATAGCAAGTGCTGGGTGAAATAGACAGACACAAAGCTCTGCAGAGTTCCCCAAACTAGGAGCAAAACCTGGGCAAAGCAGGTTCTCTCTGGTCTCTTCCTGTAGCAGTGGGACATCTTTTCCCAAGAGAATGAACTACAAAATAATTCAGTACATTAGATCACCAAGCCAATGATATGTGATTTCTGGGTTTTAAAAAAGTCATTGCTGGGGCCCGGCGGGATGGCTCAGTGGTCTAAAGCGCCTGCTTGGGAAAGCTTGGGTGGCTTCAGGGACTGTGGTTCGATCCCCGGCACCACATGCTGCGCCAGCCCTGCCCTCAGGGCGAGCTGAGCCGGCCATAAAAATAAGTGAATAAACAAACAAAGGTTCTGAGGGCCCAGCGGGATGGCTCAGTGGTGGGCCCAGCGGGATGGCTCAGTGGAGGGCCCAGCGGGATGGCTCAGTGGTCTAAAGCCCCTGCTTGGGGAAGCTTGGGCGGCTTTAGGGACTGCGGTTCGATCCCTGGCACCACATGCTGCGCCAGCCCTGACCTTGGGGTGGGCTGAGACGGCCATAAAAATGAGTGAATAAACAAAGGTTCTGAAACAAGAATAAAAATAATAAAAAAAAGGTTCTGAAACAAGAAAACAAAATAAATAAAATTTAAAAATTCTTTTAAAATTTTAAATTAAATTAAATTTAAAAAAATTAAAAAGTCATTGCTGGGCCTAGCAGGATGGCTCAGTGGTCTAAAGCGCCTGCTTGGGAAAGCTTAGGTGGCTGCTGAGACCATGGTTCGATCCCTGGCACCACATACTGTGCCAGCCCTGCCCTCAGGGCAGGCTGAGCTGGCCATAAAAATAAATAAATAAACAAACAGAAGTTCTGAAACAAGAAAAAATAAATAAATAAAATTCTAAAAAAAAAAAAGTCATTGCATGATAGCATCTCTTACAGGAAGTGATTTTTAAAAAGGTACAAACATGGAGCCAGTGAGATAACTCAGTGGTGTAAAATGCCTGCTTTGGCAACTGCAGGGACCATAGTTCAATCCCCAGCACTACATGCTGCATCAGCCCCACCTCCAGGGTGGGCCAAGCTGACCATAACTTAAATAAAATAAATAAAGTTAAAAAAATAAAGGTGGAAACAATCCCAAATGTCTATCAACAAATGAATGGATAAGCCCCAAATGACATCTCTATACTGTGGAATAAATATTATTTGTCATAAAAATAAATGAAGTGAAAAGATGAGCAAAGTACAAATATACGAACCTTTGAAAACTTTATGATAAAAGAAGGCCAGGTATTATCTGATTCTATGTGCAGAAAATATACTGAATAGTTATGTCCACAAGAGAAGGAGAAGATTAGTGATTGTTAGGACTGTGAAGTAACAGGGAGGAGAATGACAGGAAGTACTTAGTAGACGCAGGGGTTTCTTTGGAGTAATGAAAAGAATTTCCATGCTAAACGGGTAATCTCAGGACCTAGACATCACCTGGATGGAATTCAGGTGTGGAAATTCAGCTTCACCTTGGCCTCAGGAGCATAGCAGAGCTCTCCAGTCCCACCATCAGCCCAGGCTCCAGGATGGCTCTCAGGGTGGGTGCGGCTTAGCAAGGGCTGCTGCTGCAGGAAAGAGAGGTAACTGTCTCTTGCGTCTTTGCATATAGGGCTCACTTTACTGTGTTCATGCCAGTACCATCATGTTTCAGTTACTAGAGCTTTGTAATATGTGTTAGTGTCTCTTTAAAAAAAAAAATTAGAAAATAAAAAGCTGTACTTTATGTATCTGAGGCAGAGATGTCCCTCCACCAGACTAGATTGCAGGGTTGAAAAAGGCAGCGCTAAGCACACTCACCCCAGTGAGCTGAGGAGGGTCTGAGTGAAGCAACTGCTGCCCAGTCCAAGGCAGAAAACTAATCCAGAACCAAAGCCTGAGCCTTTTTTCCCTTAAATCTTCAAATACAAGTGGGTTTGTGTGTTAGCTTGCTGACTTGCTTGCTGGTTTTGATGGGGCTTACCATTCAGTCTAGATGAGCCTTCAATTTGCAATACTCCTGCTTCAGTCTCCGAGGAGCATAGGCCTGCACCACTATTCCTTGCATGTTCAGTCACATCTTTAAAAAAAAAAAATGTGTGTCAAGAATAAAGGAGAGGCAAGGGAGACACCTCGGCAGTCTAAGCAGCTGCCAGCCAAGCACAAGGATCTAGGTTTGACCCCCAGTACCACACACCATGCTGGCCCCATGATGGCACACATCTGTAATCCCAGTGCTGGGGAGGCTGAGACAGGAGGATCACTATGAGTCTAAGCTGTGTAGCAAGACTCTATACTAAATAAATAAATCTTTAAGAAAAAATGAAAAAGAAGAAAGAGAAAGAAAGAAAGAAAGGAAGGAAGGAAGGAAGGAAGGAAGGAAGGAAGGAAGAAAAGAAAGTACATGCATGTGAGGGGTATATGGGAAATTGGTACAGAGTGGGCAGTGAGAAAAAAATGCTTAGGCTCACGTTTCTGATAGGTGAGGATGACAGCAGCTGCCTGTGCACCAGCCACCCTGGTGCCAGTCCTGTGCCCTGCTCACCTCTGGAACATCACACCTTTGTATATGCACGAAATCAGGAGGAATCAGAAAAGCATATTTTTCTAATCTTGACTTAACTTGTAGAGGAAGACTTACTAAAATTAAGTCTCAACTAGGAACAAGTGTTTTTTCCTGCAAGTAATAAAAATTTAAAATATTAGGTTAGAGGGGCTGGGGAGATAGCTCCGAGGCACAAGTGCCTGCTGGGCAAGTGCAAGGTTGTGAGTTCAAACCCTGGTCCCACAAAAAAAAAAAAAAAAAAAAAAAAAATTAGGTTAGAACTTCTTCCTGGACCATGTTAATGAGGTTGGATGTGTAAGCAAGCCATCTGGAGCACAAGGGGAATGAGATGTCCTCATGGGGCTCACTCAGACTGCTTCACAGCTCAGGGGCCTCTAAGAACACCTGAGGATATGACCCTGCTTGTCTAGTGCAGGTGCACAGTGGGATACAGTTATGTAACCATGAGCCAGCATAGGTAAACACGCATGCGCTGGTTACAGCACTGTGTAAGAATGTAAACATGAGATAACAGCCTGGATATGAATTGTACACTAATGGCTGGGGAGATAGCTCTGTGGCATAAGCACCTGACTGGCAAGCACAAGGTCCTGAATTCAATCCCTAGTACCACATTCATGCCAGCCCAGGAACTCCAGCTGTGCTGCACTGGCCCTAGAACTGGACATGGTGGCACAAGCCTGTCATCCCAGCACTAGGGAGGCTGTGACAGGAGGAACACCATGAGTCTGAACCACATAGTGAGACCTTGTATAAAAAGCAACAACAAAAACAGAATTACACACTAAAGATTTAGATGGTTCTCTTGCTCTTGCGCTCTTGCATTCTGAATCCCCGCTCTGCCATCTATGACAAAGCAAGAACCAACCTCATACTAAGTGGACAAAACTTGAAAGCTTTCATTCTAAAATTAGGACAAAGGAGCTGGGGCAATAGCTCAGTAGAATAAGCACTTGCCTGGCAAACACAAGGACCTAAGTTCAACCCCCAGTTTCACACACACACACACACAAAAAAAAGACTAAAATTAAGACTAAGCATCCTGGGGCCCGGGGGGGGGGGTTGGCTCAGTGGTCTAAAGCGCCTGCTTGGGAAAGCTTGGGCGGCTTCAGGGACCACAGTTCGATCCCGGCACCACATGCTATGCCAACCCTGCCCTCGGGGCGGGCTGAGCCAGCCATAAAAATTAGTGAATAAACAAACAAAGGTTCTGAAACAAGAAAAAAATAAATAAATAAAATGAAAAAAATTCTTAAAAAAAAAAAAAGCTAAGCATCTGCTTTGACAATCACAGGAACCACGGTTTGATTCCTGGTATCACATGCCACCCTGGTCCCACCCCTGGACTCCTTGAGCCAGCTACCAAGACTAGGCATAGTGGTGCATGCCTATAATCCTAGTGCTGGGGAGGCTAAAAACAGGAGGATCACTACAAGTTCAAGTTGGGTAGTGAGACCCTGTACCAAATACATTTTTTAAAAAAAGGAATAAGGAGGGGCTGGAGAGATAGCTCTGTGGCACAAGTGCCTGCTTGGCAAGTGTAAGGTCATGAGTTCGAACCCGATTCCACAAAAACAAACAAATAAGGAAGACGTTAAATTATTATTATTTGTGGATGACGTGATATTCTACATAGAAGACCCCAAAAACTCCACCAAAAACTTAAAAGATTTAATAACCAAAATCTGTAGTATAGCTGACTATAAAGTCAATACTGAAACATCAACAGCCATCCTGTACATAAATAACACACTCTCAGAGAGAAATTAGGAAACAACACATTTCACAATAGCACCCTCCAAAATAAAATATCTAGAAGTCAATCTAATGAAGTAAAAGATTTCTACACTGAAAACTACAGTACTCTGAAAAAGGAGATCAGAGAGGATATCAAAACATTTTCGTCTTGGGATTTCCATACAGACATTCCTAGTAGAGATCTCTGAATACCTTAAAAGGAGTGCTCAGAGAAAAACTTCTCTGCCTGGTCTTCCATCCTTCCTTTTCCAACCTGTTAGGGAGCAGGGAGGGTTGAGCAGACCTGTCCCATTCTGGGTGAAGGAAGGGCTGTGATTTTTTTTGAGTGAAATAAATCATTTACCTTAAAATATTGTGACATGGGAGAACTATAACTCCCACCATGCTATGTCAAATGTGCCAACTTCATGGTCCCATAACATTGAGGAATAAAACTGTGAAGCAAAGGAAGAAGTTAAGAGAGTTTTATTGGAAATAAGGAGAACCGTTATGTTGGTTCTTCCTGCTCCAACAAGAGATATCTTCCCACTTTCTCATATCCTCTTCAATCTTTTTCAATGAACTGTAATTCAATATATAGATCTTTTACTTCCTGTGTTACATTGATTCCTAAGTGTCTTATTTTGGGGGAGGGGTCTTCAGGTCTTGGTTATTTTTCCAGTACCATACTGTTTTGTTTTGTTTTTGTCTTTTTGAGACGGGGTCTCTCTGTACAGTTCAGGCTGGCCTTGAGCTCAGTTTTGTAGCCCAGGCTGGCCTCACTGATCCTCCTGCCTCAGCTTCCCGAGTGCTGGGATTATAGGCGTGTGCCACCACACCCGGCACCATACTGTTTTTATCACAATAGCTTTAGAGTATATCTTTTTGTCTTTTTGAGACAGGGTCTCACTATGCAGTTCAGGCTGGCCTTGAGCTCACTTTGGTAGCCCAGGCTGGTCTCGAACTCGCACTGTTCCTCCTGCCTCAGCCTCCCAAGTGCTGGGATTACAGGTGTGTGCCACCATGACCGGCACTACATCCATTTGTTTAAATGTCTGATTTTTTTTTTTGTTGAGTTGTCTAGTTGAGCTGTCTATTTGTGACAATGTGGTATTGAGCTTTCCCATTACAATTGTATTAGTACCTACTTGAACTTTTATGTCCATTAATATTTGTTTTATATGTTGGGTACATTGGTATTTGTTGCATACATATTTATGATCATTATCTCTTCTGCTTGGATTGTTCCCTTTACAAGGATGTAGTGACCTTCTTTGTCTTTCTTAATGAGCCTTGGCTTGAAATCCACTTTTCAAATAGAATAGCTACCGGTAGCCGGGCGTGGTGGCTCATGCCTGTAATCCCAGCACTTGGGAGGCTGAGACAGGAGGATTGGTGCGAGTTCGAGACCAGCCTGGGCTACAAAAGTGAGCGCAGGACCAGCCTCAACTGCATAGCGAGACCTTGTCTCAAAAAGACAAAAAAAAAAAAATAGAATAGCTACCTCTGATTCTTTCTGGGCTATTGTCACATTGAGGGTTGATCTCCACCCTTTGAATTTGAGTCTATAAATTTCTTTTTAATTAAATGTGTTTCTTGTATCCAGCATATTGTTGGATCTTGCTTCTTTTTTTAAAATTTTTTTTTCTTGTTTCAGAACTCTTTGTTTGTTTGTTTGTTTTTATGGCCAGCTCACCCTGCCCTGAGGGCAGAGCTGGTGCAGCATGTGGTGCCGGGGATCTAACCGTGGTCCCTGCAGCCGCCCAAGCTTTCCTAAGCAGGCCCTTTAGACCACTGAGCCATCCTGCCGGGCCCCTGGATCTTGCTTCTTAATCCATTCTACCAGTCTATTTATTTTGGTTGTTGAAATGAGACCATTAACATTAGTGGTAGCTGGGCGTGGCGGCTCACGCCTGTAATCCCAGCACTTGGGAGGCTGAGACAGGAGGATTGGTGCAAGTTCGAAACCAGCATGGGCTACAAAAGTGAGCTCAAGGTCAGCCTCAATTGCATAGCATGACCCTGTCTCAAAAAGAAAAGAAAGAAAGAACATTGGTGGTTATAACTTATCTACATTGAATTACCCTTGTTATGTTATTTTCTGCCATTGGCTTCTTTTGTTCTCCTCTGTTGAATCCCTTGTCTTTTTTTTTTTTTTTTTTTTAATATTTTAAATTTTATTTTATTTCTTGTCTCAGAACTTTTGTTTATTTAGTTTTATGGCCGGCTTAGCCTGCCCTGAGGGCAGGGCTGGTGCAGCATGTGGTGCCGGGGATCGAACCGCGGTCCCTACAGCCACCTAAGCTTTCCTAAGCAGGCGCTTTAGACCACTGAGCCATCCTCCTGGGCCCGAATCCATTGTCTTGATTTACCTGGTGGATTCATTCTTTTAAGGTTCTTGTAGTTGTAATCCTTATTGTATCTTTCTAGTGAAGCAGGAGATAGACAGGATCCCAAACAAAACCACTCACAGAGTAGGAGAAAGGGGTGTCTTAACCTGCTGACATCTCCCCAAGGGTTTCATGTCCTTCTGAAAGCCCTGAGAAAAGCTTTGCTTTTACTTTTATACTGCTTCTATGGGAAATTTCTCATTGCTGAGCAATACCAAACAAAATGATTGCAGAAGCAGAAGCACAACTGCAGTTAGCAGGAGTGGGAAACTGTGGCAAAACATTGCAGGCCTGTTATGCTCCAGTAACATTACATTATAGCTGTACCTGTACAGAGCTGTGGTCATAACCACCAACTCTCTCAGTGGCTTAGCAGTACAGTTAACCCTTAGTTGTGCAGTTTCATCCCCGGAGATAGTTTTCTCACTACAATGTCCTCCAGAACATTTTGGAGTACTGGTTTGGTGTTCACAAGTTTCCTCTGGTGTTCTTGTTATAGAAGTCTCTTTCTTAGGTGGGCGTGGTGGCACACCCCTGTAATCCCAGCACTCGGGAGGCTGAGGCAGGAGGATTGGTGTGAGTTGGAGACCAGCCTGGGCTACAAAAGTGAGCTCAAGGCCAGCCTGACTTGAACTGCATAGTGAGACCCTGTCTCAAAAAGACAAAAAAAAAAAAAAAAGAAGTCTCTTTCTTCCTTTCTTTCTTTTTTTCTTTCTTTCTTTCTTTTTCTTTGGTGAAGAGTCTCACTTGGCAGCTCAGACTCATAGTGATCCTCCTGTCTCAGCCTCCCCAGAGCTGGGATTACAGGCATACACCACGAAGTCCATTTCCAGGCAGGCATGGCAGTCTGGGATTCTTGGGCTGGCACAGCATATGGCACCAGGGATCAAACCTGGGCCCTTGTGCTTTCCAGGCAGGCACTTAGGCTGCTGAGCTATCTCCCCAACCCTCTCAAACAATTTTGAAAGATGGTTTCATGGGGTACATCAATCTGGGTTGGAGGTTGGTTATTTTTAGGACTTGAAATACTTCACTGTAAGCTCTTCTTAACTTGAGGGTTTGTGTTAAGTCTGCTGTGGTTCGGATGGGCTTTCCTTTGTGATGTGCTTCTTTCCTCTAACAGCTTTTAATATTCTTTTCTTGTGTCGAATTTCTAGAATCTTGACTTTTAGTGTAGTTTTTAATCATAGGTAATTGGAATTTTATATGGCTCACTTATCTGCATATCAAATTGTTTTCCCATACTTGGAAATTCTTCTGCAGTGAATTCTGTGAACAGTCCTTTTATGTCATTTGCACTATCTCCTGAGTTTTCATTGACTATGATCAATCTTGTGCATTCTTTCTTTTCTTTTTTTGTTTGTTCTTTGCTATTTATTTGTTTGTTTATTGTGCCTGGCTCAGGCTGCCCTGGGAGCCAGGCTGGTGCTGGAGATCGAACTACAGTCCCTGCACTTGTCTAAACTTGAGTTATCTCACCAGCCCTTGGTTTTTTTTTGTTTGTTTGTTTTGTTTTTTTTTTCAACCCTTGGTTTTTGTTTTGTTTGTTGTTACTAGGCATCAAACTCAGGACCTCAAGCTTTCTATGCAGGTGCTGTATCACTGAGCTATATCCCCAACCCCATGTTTGTTTGTTTATTTGTTTGTTTATTTGTTTGTTTGAGATAAGGTCTCATAATGGCCTTGAACTCAGTGTAACCCAGGCCAGACTCTACTTTTTTTTTTTTTTTTTTTTTTTTTTTTTTTTTTTTTTTTTTTTTTTTTTTTTTTTGTCTTTTTTGAGACAGGGTCTCGCCCTGCAGTTGAGGCTGGCCTTGAGCTCACTTTTGTAGCCCAGGCTGGTCTCCAGCTCACACCAATCCTCCTGCCTCAGCCTCCCGAGTGCTGGGATTACAGGCATTTGCCACCACTCCCGGCAAGGCCAGACTCTAATACATGGAAATCTTTCTGCCTTAGCCTCCCCAGGGCTGGGATTACAGGTGTGCACCACTACCCCCAGCTAATCTTATGTTATTCTTCCTTGCATTATCTAATAGCTATTGGTCCCTTGTTACTTTTAAGAAATCTTTCTTTGAGGGCCTGGGAGATAGCTCAGTGGAATAAGTGCTTGCCTGGAAAGCTCAAAGTCCTAGTTAAATCCCAGGTACCAGAAAAAAAGGAAAGAAATCTTTTTTTTAATGATCACTAACTACAACCCTGTCTCTATCTGCGATTCTGTTCTTGCCTTGAGTTATTGAGCTGAATATACTTTCAATTAATTGATTTTTCTTGTTTCACAACTGTTTATTCACTCATTTTTATGGCTGGCTCAGCCCGCCCCAAGGGCAGGGCTGGCGCAGCATGTGGTGCCCGGGATCGAACCGCGGTCCCTGAAGCCGCCCAAGCTTTCCCAGGCAGGGGCTTTAGACCGCTGAGCCATCCCGCTGGGCCCCTCAATGAAATTTTTAATCTCCTAGATACCTGCTCAATCTGTTTCATGGATTCCATTTCTTTCCTATTTGGATATTTATGGTTTCCATTTTCCTAAGCTCTTCTTTTCTTTCTTTTCTTTTTTTTTTTTTTTTGTGGGACAGAGGTTTGAACTTACAACCTTGCACTTGGCAGGCAGGCACTTGTGCCATGGAGCTATCTCCCCAGCCCCAAACTCTTTTTTTTTTTTTATCTGTATCTGTTCTAGAGTCAATAAGCATGTCTTGCCGGGCCTGGTAGCACATGCTTGTAATCCTAGCACTTAAGAGGTTGAGGCAGGAGGATTGATGTGAGCTGGAGACCAGCCTGAGTTACAAAAGTGAACTCAAAGCCAGCCTAAGCTGCACAACAAGGCCCTGTCTCAAAAAAGACCAAAAAAAAAAAAAAAGAAAGAAAAGAAAACAAATAAGTAAAAATAAAATAAAAAGCAACTTCTCAGATTACCATAAGGATGACAATCATAATGTAAGGCATCATTTTTTGTTTGGTTGGTTTTTGTTTTGTTTTGTTTTGTTTTTTTGAGACAGGACATTGCTATGCAGCTCAGGCTGGCCTTGAGCTCACTTTTGTAGCCCAGGCTGGTCTCAAATTCACACCACTCCTCCTCTCAGCCTCCCACGTGCTGGGATTACAGGCATGCTACACCACACTGTGCTTTTATTTGGCTTTTTTCTAGAGCCTCTTTCTTCTACTTTGTTGCTCCTGCTGTTAGCACTTCAGGGAGTCCCTGTGGGTGGTTTTCAGAGTGTTTGTTTTTTGTTTTTTGGGGTTTTTTTTGTTTTGTTTTGTTTTTTTGTCTTTTTGAGACAGGGTCTCACTATACACAGTTCAGGCTGGCCTTGAGCTCACTTTTGTAGCCCAGGCTGGTCTCGAACTCACACTGATCCTCCTGCCTCAGCCTCCCAAGTGCTGGGATTACGGGCGTGTGCCACCACGCCTGACTTCCTTTCACAGTGTTTCACTTCATTGCCTGGGTTTGCCTTCAGTGAGTTAGAAGTCTAAGGTTGCTTACTGCTTATTTTTTTATGGCTGGCTCAGCCCACCTGGGGACAGGCCTGGCACAGCATGTGGTGCTAGGGATGGAACCGCAGTCGGTCCCTACATCAGTCCCTGGGCTTGCCCGAGCAGGTACTTTAGTCCACTGAGCTATCTTGCCAGCCCACATATTGCTTAAATGTTTTCTAATGTTTTCCTCTCCCTCTCTCTCTTTCTCTCATTTTAGTTTAAGTCCTACATTGATGATTACAAGCTTATGGTGTAATAGCTTTATTGCTAGTATTTAGAACACTTAGGTTTTGGGCTGGCAAGACAGCTCAGCAGACTAAGCACTTGCTTTGGCAAGCACAAGGACCAGGGTTCGGGGACCAGGGTTTGATCCCCAGTTCCACATGCCACACCGGCCCTGCCACAAAGAACCACTGAGCCAGCAACCCAATCTGGTTATGGTAGTGCATGCCTATAATCCCAGTTCTGGGGAGGCTGAACACAAGAGGATCATTATGAGTCCGAGCTGCATAGTGAGATCTTGTACCAAATACATAAATGGGGAAAAAAAAAAAAAAAAAAAAAAGGAACACTTAGGAAATTCCTACTCAAAGGTATTTTCCAGGTGTAGCTGGCTTTTGGGTTTTGAGTCTGTTGCAAGATCCTACTTCTTTAACTTCTTTAATTTATTAGGGATGAGAAGTTCCTGCCAACTTGGCCCAGGCCCTGGTTCTTTGGCACTGTCCTATGTATATTTTTTATGACTTTCCAGCAACCTCAGTCTTGGTATACTAGGAAGAACAACTGATTAGAAGAATTATATCACCTTGGCTAAGGTGGTATAATCAGCAATAATGACAGCATAAAACCCAGCCTAGAAAAGGTCTAACTATAGTAAATTTTCTTTGTATCTTTGAGACAGAGTGTTGCTATGCAGTTCAGGCTGGCCTTGTAGCCTAATCTGGTCTTGAACTTGCACTGATCTTCCTGCTTCAGCCTCCCAAATGCTGGAATTACAGGTGTGTGCCACCATGCCAAGCTTGTAGTAATTATTAATATGCTACCTTTACCCATACAAACCAGATTTGTAGTTATATTACAAAATCTAATATGAAAGACAAAATCGTATGTAGTACATAAGCCCTTGATATGATTTTGCCTTTAGGGGAGAAAATTTAAATGGGGCTAGAGGAAAATAGAAAAAGAGAAGGGAAAGGGATTAGAAGCAAGGCTTGAGGACAAAGGAAAAATTGCACAAACTTTGGGGAACTGATGAAGAAGATAAGAAAGAAAGAAGAAATAAAAGGCCAGCAAGATAGTTCAGTGGAATGGTGTTTGCCTGGCAAGCTCAAGGTCCTGAGTTCAATACCTAGTACTGCAAAAATACATAAGTAAGTAAGTAAGTAAGTAAATAAATAAATAAATAAAACAAAAGCAGAACAGAATAGGAAAAAATTCAGAAATTATATTCACACTCATATAAAAATAAAAGCTTTTGGTTTAGCTCAGTGGTCTAAGTGCCTGCTCGGGCAATCCCAGTCAGACACAGGGGACAGCATTTCAATCCCCAGATCCACCCTTAAGGCAGCCTGAGACAGCAAAAATAAATAAATAAATAAATAAATAAATAAAAGTATTCAAGAAACAAACAAGGGGGCCAGGGATATAGCTCAGGGCACAAGTGCCTGCCTGGCAAGTGTAAAGGCCTGAGTTCAATCCTTGGTTCTGCAAAACAAACAAGACAGAGACAGAGAGAGGAAAAGAAGAAAAAAATGTCCATTTCAAGCCACATCTCTGCTGTCACTGGTAGACAGCTTAGGGAGACAGAGTCTAGATCTCAGATTTTTAACCCCAGAGAGCCGCTGTAGCTGTAAGGCAGGGTAGTGGGCAATCCCAGCAAGCCTGCACTTCTAGCCCCGCCCCCCCCCCCCCCAAGGCTGTGAACTAGAGCTGGGGATGTTCAGCCTGCAACAATATGTGTTGCTCCTGCGGACTAGAACTCAGTGCCCGACCCTGTCACTGGGAGCCACTAGAGGGAGCTCACAGCTGCTCTGAGTTCTCAGTTCTCAGCTCTGTTGCCCCCTTTCCCAGATGGCTACCAGCCAATCACCCTCTCCCTCTGCTGGCGCGGGGGTTGGGGGGGTGGGGGAGCTTCTGAACCTGAATAACTCGCCAGCCACTGCAGTCTGCTGCATCCCCACTGCCCCACTCCACGGGTGCATTTCGCTGTGGAGTCCTCTGGGGTTGCCAGTAGTCACAGCACATCGGCAAGTTCGAGCCGCCCTCCCACACCGTGAGTCAGGGCTCACAGAGACGGCTCCCTTGCCACCTACTCCTTGTTTGAAGTCTCTCTTCACTCTCCTCATGGGCTTCAATTCTCACTTCACACCCTTCCTGGGTCCTGGAAAACCAATTCCTTCATTTTTCTCTTCCTCACCATATTGCTATATTCCAGGGTCTAGACATCAAATCTTTTTTTTTTTTTTTTTTTGAGACAGGGTCTCATTATGCAGTTCAGGCTGGCCTTGAGCTCACTTTTGTAGCCAAGGCTGGTCTCGAACTCGCACCGATCCTCCTGCCTCAGCCTCCCAAGTCAAGTGCTGGGACTACAGGCATGCGCCCCCACACCCGGTTTAGACATCAAATCTTGAAGAGGCTCTTTCTCTATTGCTCGCCACTCTGCTATCTCCCATGATGTCCCTTGTCTCAAAATTGAAAATTTGTTTTGTCCATTTTTTCAGATAGGGTGCCACTATGTACTCAGGCTGGGCTTAGACTCACTGTGCAGTCCAGGCAGACCTCGAACTCCCAGCAATTCTCCTGCTTCAGCCTTTACAAATACTGACATGCACCACCATCCCCTCCATCAAAATTTAAAATTTTTAAAAATCTGTGAGATGTAGCTCAATGGAGAGGGCCTGGGTTCAATCCCCAGTGCTACAAAATAAGGGTCAAGGGTCAGATAGCAAAGAACAGCAAGAAATTAGATAAAATATGTCAGTGATAAGTTTCCTCCCCTTGATTCATCCTACTCATTAAACAAATATTTAATTCATACTATTTGCTGATTTCAGTTTTAGGAAGAATAAAAAAACAGAGCAAACAGAAGAAACAGACCTGCCACTTTAAAGTTCCTCATCTAAGAAAAATGTAAATGACCTGGATTGTTGGGGCAGGACTGGTGTCCCGGACACTACTCCTAGGGGAGGCTCTGCACCCTGGAGGTTTGGCTGTGCACACCCAGCTCACTGACAGTTGCTACTGTGACTCACTTTTTGAACTGTGTGAGCTTAATTATTTTTCTGTCAAAAGCCAATTCTAGCTACTACACAGCTTGACACACGGGACCTGAAGCCATCTCCTGGGGCCTCTGAGCCACTTTGCATGGTGGCATATGAGGTTGGAAATTCCTTCTCCATTCATACAGTAAAGTGCCAATTACCATTATGAAATCATTTTTCTCCCTTCTCTAAAATCTCATGTATAGAGGCAGGCATGGTGGTGCAATCCTATAACTACCAGCGCTACGAGGCTAAGACAGAAGGATCATTGAAAATTTGATACCAGCCTGGGCTACAAAGTGAGCCTAAACTGCATAGTGAAACCCTATCTCAAAGAGACAAAAATAAATAAATAAATTTTCAAGTACAATGCCAGCAAATTTCTTTTTTTGTTGGTTTCGTTTGGGGTTTTTTTTTGGGGGGGGTTGTTTGTTTTGTTTTGTTTTTTGTTTTTGCTTGGTTTGGTTCTAGAAAAGGTCTTGCTATGTAGTTCAAGCTGGCCTTGACCTTACTGTGTAGCCCAAAATAGCCTCAAATTCAGCAATCCTCCTGCCTCAGCTTCCTGAGTGCTGGGATCACAGGCAAATGCCACCACATCTGGTTTAGCAAATTTCATTTTGAGTGCCACCTAGTGGCTTCATGCCAAAGTGACAACATCAGCTCTGAGGATTTTGCTGGCTGAGGCCAAGCAGGGCCAGACTTGTGTTCCTAATCTTTACCCTGGCCAAGTAGTCATTTGAAAAAAATGACTTTATAGGGGCTGGGGAGATAGCTCCGAGGCACAAGTGCCTGCTGGGCAAGTGCAAGGTCGTGAGTTCGAACCCTGGTCCCACCACAAAAAAAAAAAAAAAAATGACTTTATATCCTGGCCATTGAGAGTGATCACTTCCTATAGATAAGAGAACTGTAGGACTGTGGAGGAAAAAAGGAACCCTTTCACATTGTTTTTTGTTTGTTTGTTTGTTTTTGTTTTTGTTTTTTTGCTGGCTTAGACTGTCTTTCCGGTGGGTCTGGGGATCAAACCGCCGACCCCTGTGCCTAACTGGGATTGCAGGTGCAAGTGCTTAAACCACTGAGCTGTCCTGAAAGCCCTCAACCCTTTTACATTGTTGATGGGAATGTAAACTAGGATGACCCATATGGAGATCAGTATTGAGATTCCTTACAAAAATAAAATTAAAAATTCCAGTCAAGCCAGGCATGGTGGCACATGCCTGTAATCCCAGCACTTGGGAGGCTGAGGCAGGAGGATCAGCGCAAGTTCGAGACCAGCCTGGGCTACAAAAATGAGCTCAAAGCCAGCCTGAACTGCATAGTGAGACACTGTTTCAAAAATGACAAAAAAAAAAAAAATTCCAGTCAACTATTGCACTTCTACATATTGTCCTGAAAGAATTAATGGCATCATATTACAGTGATACATGTATATCATGTTTATAGTAGCATAGTTTATTTAGTTACTTTTTTTTTCAGTACTGGGGATTGAACTCGGGACTTTGCACTTGCCAGGTAAGCACTTATTCTACTGAGCTATCTCCCCAGCCCCGTAGCATAGTTTATAATAGCTAATATATGTATATCAACAGATGAATGGAGAAAATATGGTATTAATACAGTGGTAGGTCAGGCAGATAACTCAGCAGTTTACGGGCCTTCTTGGCAAGCTCAGAGTCCTGAGTTCAATCTCTGGTACCATACAGGGGCCCTCAAGTTTCTGAGCCTCCCTTTTCATGGGCTGGAACTGAGCAACATCAGACTTCAAGCAGTGTTGAGTGGGAAAGGTAGAATTCTGGGGCCAGCTCTGATGAGGGATCTGGGATGAAACCCCTGTGCCAAACATGTGCTTAGCCCTCATGTACCAGTGATACCAGAAGGAAGCCAAGGCCTGGGGAGGAAGGGACTTCCAAAGTCACCAAGCCATCAAGGGCCAGTTAAATATAATTCACAATGCACACTACTTAGCCTTTCAAACTACAACTCAGTCAGTTTTTAGAGTACTTAGTGATGGGTGGACTTCACCACTGTCTAACTCTAGAATATTTTCATCCTGACCAAAAGGTGTCCCAGACTCATTAGCAGTCACCACCCAGCTAATCTGCTTCCTGCCCCAGGAAGCAGGAACTTGCCTGTTCTGGGCATTTCATATATACAGTATCCTACAATAAGTGGCATTTGCATCTGCACTGAACATGCCCTCTCCCATTAAGCCGAACTGCCTACCTTCAGCTCCCGCCCTGAGCCAGGGACTCCTGAGGCTGCCTGGGTCCCAGCAGATTCTCAGAGCAGTATGCACCCTGCCAAGTCCCCCAGGCCTCCTAGGTTTGTGGAATAACCAACTCACTACTGTGGCCTCACTGGCTTCATTCTCCATGGGACCTGGGAAGCCCCGCCTGGGTGGTGTCAGCAGTGAGGGTTACACCTTTCCAGGTGGGGGGACACCCGGCAGGACACTGGAGCCCTGGACACAGGCCAGTGAGCAGAAAATAGGAAACAGGTTGGACTGAGACCCATTGTGTGAACACAAGCCAGAGAAGATGCCTAGCATAGCACGATGTCCCTGCCACTGCCCACAGGGGTCTGGGAGCTGGGGTAACCTGACAGGTGGCAAGCCTTTGCTGGCAAATGCCAAGCACCTAACTGGCCACTCCAATATGGCCACCAGGTCCCCCTATGGCTCTCGGTCTAGCCACTCAACTTTCCCTGGTTTTTAGTCTGGTTGGTCCCTAACACTGACAGCATATATCAACCCTGATGATGCCAACAGCAGGTGTCCAGCACCAGGTATGTGTTCCATGCCTAGCACCAGGCCCAGTGTTAACACACCTCTTGTGTTACTCACAGTACCCTGAGGGAACAGTGCAATACCACCATGCCCCAGATGGGGAGACTGAGGCACAGGAAGGCCAGGGGACCATCTCAGATCATACTGCTAAGGAAATGACAGTCTCTGCCCAAGCCCTGCTACACCTTTCTTCCTCCAGTTCTTCCTCTCACTTCTTTCCCAGGTCTCTTTGTCCAGCAAAATCACAGGTCCTGGGGCTACGGGGGCTCTAGGCCTGAATCCCTTCTCTGGCACCAGATACTAGATGAGAGACTTTGCCCGTCTGAGCCGTTTCTGCATAGGTAGGGTGTTTGGAGGTGTTTGGACACATCTGTTTCTTTCTCTCCAGCACCAGGAAACCTCAGAAACCTTGGGTTTCCTGTCTCCTCTGTCCCATCTGCCCGCATGTTATTCCCCTCACAATTGATCTGGAGCATGGGCATTTATCTGACAGTAGCACAGGAAGTGCAGTCCCACAGACTGGCCAAAGAGCCACACGGGGGGGGGGGGGGGGGCACAGCCCCTCCCCTCAACCCCTCCTTCCTGCCTTTTGCTCCACCCAGAACTACCAGCTGCACCATTCCTCAGGCTTCCCACCACCGTCCTCTTTGTATCCTGCTATCTTTTTAGTCCCCTTGCCTTTCAATATTAAGAATTGAACCCAGAGCTTTCTTGCCAGGTTCACCAAGGTAATCTCTAGCCTTTTTTTTTTTTTTTTTTTTTAAACCAGGTCTCACTAAACTGCCCAGGCTGGGCTGGAATTTACAGTCCTCCTGCTTCAGCCTCCCAGACCCTGGGTTGATGGGTATTTGCTACCATCCATGGCCTCTACTTTCCTTTTATCCCGTTCCCAATGGCAGACCCCAATCCAAATATCCCTACTTCTTCCAGGCCTTTCCTGTCCCCTTCAAGATTAATGCTGTTTCCCTGATCTGTATCCTCCTGCTCTTATAGTCTAACAAAACAAATATCAGACCAGGAGTGGTGGTGTACACCTGTAAAGCAAGAACTCTGGAGATTACGGCAGGAGAATCACTATCAGTTTGAGGTCAGCCTGGGCTACATAGTGAGTTCAAGTTCAGTCTGAACTGTACAGTGAGACTCTGTCTCAAGAAGAGAAAACAAGAAAGAAAGAAAGAAAGAAAGAAAGAAAGAAAGAAAGAAAGAAAGAAAGAAAGAAAGAAAGAACAAAACACATTCATTGCTGTCCCACCCTGGTTCCACAAGTGAAAAATTGACAGAACTCCAGTCTTGTGATACCATGAACCAGCTCTTTCTCTTCCAGAACCCAGCACACAGTAAATAGGTGCCCAGCTACCATGTGTTGAATGACCAAATGAGTGTCCCCAGCCTTCCTCCTCTGCGCATCTGTTTTCCCCCTTACTTTCTCTGTGTCTCTCCTCTCTAGGTCACGCTGGAGCATTTCTTTCCTTCAGCCTCCACTGCAGCTCAGTGGTCTCTCCCACTCACAGACAGGCTACAGACACACTCTAGGCTCTTGGCAGTAATGGTAATCACAGCTAACACTGATTGAAGGTTTATTGTGTAATGGGCCCTGGGCCAAGTACCTATGAGCAAGGCCTCATTTGTCTCAATTATTTGTTAAATGAATAATTAATGAGTGAGTAATGGAATGACTGAGATACCTTACCTTTTAGATTACTGTTATTTTAGTTTCCCTCTGTCTCTTTCAGTCTTTTGTTTGCCCTGGTATGCACTCAATAAATTACAAATGGATGGGTGGGTGGGTGAATGGATAGATGGATAGGTGAGTGAATGGGTGGGTGGGTAGGTGGAAGGATGAATGAATGGGTGAATGAACGGGTGAGTGAGTGACAGGATGAATGTATGGACGGAGGATGGATGGATGGATGGATGGATGGGTAGATGGGTTTGTATTTGTTTCTTTTTATATTTTTCCCCGCCACACAGTAGGTACTAGCTATATATAATTCGTTGAATAAAATATTCCTTTGTGTTTCCAACTGTCCCTTCCCCTTAATCTGGTCCTTCCCTGGGGCTTTGGTTCCTGGCCAAATCTCTGGCTCCCTAAGGCCAGAGTGAGGCAGACAGAGGATAAGCCTCCCCCATTACTTTCTTCCCTACCTCACCCCCAACAGGCAGCCACAACCTTCCCTGAAGTTTCTACACCCCAGCCACCACCTCCATACTTAAAATCTTCCACTGGGGCCCAGCAGGATGGCTCAGTGGTCTAAAGCGCCTGCTTAGGAAAGCTTAGGAGGCTTCAGGGACTGTGGTTCAATCCCCGGCAACATATGCTGCACCAGCCCTGCCCTTGGGGTGGGCTGAGCCGGCCATAAAAATGAGTGAATAAACAAACAAAGGTTCTGAAACAAGGAAAAAATAAATAAATAAATAAATATTTTAAAATTCTAGCCAGGCGTGGTGGAGCACACCTGTAATCCCAGCACTCGGGAGGCTGAGGCAGGAGGATCGGTGCGAGTTCGAGACCAGCCTGGGCTACAAAAGTGAGCTCAAGGCCAGCCTCAACTGTATAGCAAGACCCTGTCTCAAAAAAAAAAA